>APFE031532621.1:98404-117857 GCA_000404065.3 Pinus taeda
GTTTCAGTATTTTCCATTAATGAAATGAAGTATTATTTCCGCTGCATCTTTGTGTATATGGTTATCTCTGTAATTTGTTGTGTTCCTGTTTAAATCTGGATCATCAAGGAAGTTGCAAGCTTGACAGACCTATTGTGTGGACTCCAGAATTAGTGTGCAGATTGCAAGCATTGGAGTATAAGATCGCGCATGCTATTGATCACTGGCTCGATTGAATTATAGGAGGATTCATCACTGAGTTCACAGTATATACTTTAGTCAGCTATAGCGAGGCAGAATGACGCTTCCTCAAAGGACCATGAGGTAAGTATGTTAAGTCTTTGAACACTTGGATTAAAATGCTACTTGTGTGAAAAGTGGGTTATGTAAATACATTGATGTTTGGGGCTACGCGAAGTGGGAGAATTTACAGAAATGAAGGTAGTGCAAAACTAGAAACTAGCCCCTTGATTTCACTTCTACCAGCGGATGAGGAAGAGCTTGTGAAGATCTCGCCAAGAAGTGCGATAAATTTGATAAGGTAGAGGATTCTGCGCATACCACCCCCACCCACACCACCACTGATTTCATCGTCTTCACCTCCATCTTCGCCCATACCACCTCCGCGACCACCACGAGTCAATATGACAAGGGCGATACAATTGTCGGTGTTCAAGGGAGTAGGAAATGAAGATCCAGAACAGTTTTGGTTCGTGACAAAATTTGTATGGGAAGCGCAGGGAGTTATAGATGACAATATAAAAAAAACAATGTTGGTCAGTGCTCTATAGGATTGTGCACTATCTTGGTACATTAATCATTCCAATGACAATATGAATGTAGGGACCATGGATATCCAAACTGCGTTGAAAAATGAATTTAGCAGGCCAGAGTTAGAAGCACAGTCAATCATTGGGTTCAAGGAGATCATGATGTTACCAAGTGAGACTCCTTGGGAGTTGGATCAAAGACTGAAGTGCACAATTCACGAAGCTAACATGAATTTGATGGATGGACAACACTATGAATGGTTTGTATCATCACAAACATTGCATTTAAGGAATGCGTTGTCACAACAAAGGCTAACAACTCAGGCTGAGGCCTTGGAGATCACGATGAGACTACATGAGACCTCGATACAGATCCTAACTTGGGAGTTCAACAGATCCATGCGCAGTTGAAAAACGTGTGCTTTGAGATGCAGAGTCTGAAACAAGACAGGACAACTCACCTAGAAGTGCACAACAAGGTATGGTGTGTAAAATCTAAAGGTGAGGGTCATGACAATGTCCACTACCCAGTGTTCGTGAATTACCTCATGAGAGGAGGACCAATGCCATTGAGACCAGAGGCATAAGCAGGACCTAGCATAGTGCCTGCATTATGGTGTGCGATTTGTCAAATTGGAGGAAAGAATGCTATGAACAACTGCCATCTGTTCCAGAAGTACACGCAGAATTCACAATAGTTGTTCTGTAATTTTTGTAGATCAGTGGGACATGATGAGTGCACTTGTAGAAGTTATGAATTGATGATGGATGGGACTCCCACCTACAAAGTCCAGGCCAAAATATGGCCCCTTGACCAAAACATAGGGAGGGCGCAAACTGGATATCAGGGGCACAAACTAGGCCATGGTGGATGACGACCTAGAAGAGGTTGCGGACAACTAATATGTTACAATTATGGAGGGCCATGGAATTTGGCTCGTGATTGTATGAATCCAACATGTCCATCATGCTTATATTGTACATTGTTTGATCATGAGACAGAGGATTTTCCCACACTGATAGTGAGGCTGCATGACAAGGGAGCGCTCACACCTCCCCCTACTCAGAACTTGCAAATGATGAGGTTTTAGCCACACGAGGAAGACCCTAATGTGAACATTGTGCTCCAAAGTGGAATTATGACAGGCGATGACAAAGGTAAGGAGCCTGAAGAGAGTACTTGGATTCGTAAGGTTTCGACGAAAGAACCAGAGTTTGATTTGGAGCACGCTAAGGAAACCTTCATGGAAGCAAGGAAGAGCTTCGTGGATGCCTCCACTTTAGGAAGCAAAGACAGACCAGAGTCAGAAATGGATCCATCGATGCTCACGGCATTCCTAGAAACATTCATGAAGTTGCTGCATAATAGAAAGGTTGTAAAAGGACTGCAAGAACTCATAAATAGATGCGCTGGGACTGTGCCAGGAGAACCGCACGTAGTCCGAAAGGTTGGAAAGCACGCAAAAAGGATGGGAAGAGAAATGAAGTTGACCACATAGATTGGAGAATATGAGATGGACCAAGTGATTCTGGACCTAGGATCAAGCGCGAACATTCTGCTAAAGTAGACATGGGAGCGCATGGGGAGGCATACACTATAATGATATCCTATCCAACTGCGAATGACAATCTAGCAAAATATCCTACTGATGGGAATATTGCAGGGAATCACTGTATATATCAAAGGGGAAAGTGCGTTGGTAGATTTTGAAGTGATAGAGATTGTTGATGATAGCAATCCCTACCCTTCTCTATTAGGGATAGATTGGGCCACTGACATGAACGGGGTGATAAACCTAAAAAAGCGCAAGATGAATTTTGAGAAAAAGTCCCTGCACATAGCCGTACCATTGGACCCTCTAGAAGGATCACGCTTCACAAAACCAATGCATGACTATGAATGTGATGACGACTTGGACTGCATCTACAAGATAACTGTGCAAGAATAAGACTGGGTGAATCCCACCATGGACGGATGAATCTCGTGGGAGCGTGAAAGCTCCTGTACATCAGAATCTGATGAGGAAATAGAGCGATGGCAGAACCGGTTACATAAGGTAACCACGTTGAACTATAACATGATGACGAGATCATTGCGTTGCGTATCGACATAGGTAACGGATCTGCCTATGTATGATGGCCTGAGAAAGGTAGATGACTTCCTGAACAAATTCAAAAGGGAGGTGTTGGAACAACAACGTTTCAAGGCATTGAAATAGGTACTACACGCTATGCCCGTGAGGTGATGGGGAACACACCAATGAAGATTTGAGGACTGGTGTGAATGCACGAGGATGCTACGCATGCCGATTGGGAAGCCTCAGATGCGATTAACAGACAAGATTATCGGATGGAACAATCCACGCACACACCTGTCTAGATGGATACAGGCATATCTTAAAAAACCTGCATGGATGCACACTCACTTCGCGTTAGGAGACACGGTCAGTAAGCATGAGTGGTCGAGGAAATTGCGTGCATGACCCCCCCTTGTTCGAACAATGAAGTATGGAAAGAATGAGCATGCAAAAGTTTATTAACATAGAAGATTTTAACAAAGTATGTGAAGCACTGAACAAGGTATATGATGTGTAGCAAACTGATTGGGACCTACACATACCTATAGTACTATGGGCTTATAGGACAACATGCAAGAAATTGACAGGATAGACACCTTTCTGGTTGGTCTATGGTGCGGAAGTTGTCATGCCAATGGAGTATATTGTACCTAGTCTACGCATAACAGTGCTCACAAGTATGATGAACTGCAAAGCCCTGGAAGAGAGGCTCAAGTAGTTGGAAGAACTTGAAGACGAATGTTTGTTGGCTGGCTTCCATCAGTAGGTACAAAAGCAACGTGAAAAGGCCTGGCACGATCACCATATTAAGTCGCACACCTTCAAGGTAAACGATTTAGTGTTATTGTATGACAGTAACTTTGATATATTCCTTGGAAAGTTCAAAACGCATTGGCTGGGGCTGTATGTTATTAAGGAGGTCACAGACGAAGGCGCAGTGCAGCTGGTAAAGCTAAATGGAGAACATTTCCAAGGCAAAGTGAATGGCAGTCGATTGAATCCATACACGGGTGGCCCAACTATCTGACTAGCCGAAAAAAGCATAGTCTTTGCAGTCCAAGTAGCCAAAAGAAGGCGCAGGAATATAAAAAAATGTAGGGGACGTAGGAATAAATCTAGGGAAGCATTTCTAACACCGCAATCTCGGAACAATGTGTACAGGAGATTCAGCTGGCAGCCGCTCAGTGCGCTACCGATGTTGTAGCTATTTGAGTAGAGTTAGAGGATCTCTGCGTGAAGATCACCGCACCAACAAAGTGACTTGAGGGCAAGTCACAATGTTTGTGCTGGGGGCCTGTTGGGCGTGGAATCCCCCCAAGGCATGTTTTGGGGCTTAAAGCCCAAGTTTTTACTAAGTCCATTGTAAAGACTCCACGATTTGTGGGTGCAGAGTGCGAAGTCATAATAGATTCATAGAGTTGTCCACCCTTGTTTTTGTATTGTAATGTTGGTTCAAAAGATCTGCCCATGGTTCGTAGACCATGGGATTGTATAAATAGAGTGAGGCTCTAAGTGTAGAAAATAGGGACGAAAAGGAAGTATGATGAGTCTAAGGAATTGAGGAAGCATTGAGTCAAAGTGTAAGTTGTGTCTTTGGGTTGTAGAGTAGGAGAAGGATCTGCAGCTGAGTACGTAGAGGCCTAGTAGTTTGCAGTTGAGTGCCCGGACCCCTGCAGCTGAGTGCGCAGGGCAAGTCAAGTTTGTAACCATGGAAGAATTAATAAAGAGAAATTTTACCATATATCTGTGTATATTTTCCTGTTTTATGTATTATTGGGTATGAATTGCAAGCTTACTATTTATGTATTGCACGAACTCATATCAATGTGCTAAATAAGTAAATATAACATAGTACATTCGGTTGCATGAAGATAACTACCTTGTATAAAAAGATAAGTAATATCTCGGGCGTGACTTAGGGAAATAGTGCAAATCTTTGCTCTAGTAGCACAAAAGGCACACATCCCCTGGTTAGGGTTGTGCAAAGACGAATATATCAGGGCATGAAGGCCATGGAAGTGCGTGAAGAGACTCTCAGTTCAACCAAATCAACCCTTCAGACATCTCAAGGGTGCAGAAACATGGTTCCAATTGTTATCACTTGGAAGTCTTCCCTGGAAGTTATCAAAATAAGAAATAATCTGAGGTAACCACAAGACAAATCTTTTGAACTCAGGTTCTAGCCAACCAAATTCTAGAGATGGTTTTCTCTTTATAATTTAACTTTTTTTCTATTATATTTAGGCTAGTTCAGTGTTCATGAGGATTTTCATTTTTATTGAATGTTGGGTGGTGGAATTCTTGGAACAGATGGATATAGCTAAGTCTTTAATCCATTGGGCTATGGAGTCAATCAAAGGATAGATTAAATACGCCAGATCATGAAAGGGATTGTTCATAGGGCAGGCTATAAAAGAAAAAGGAAAATCTTTAAAGGGCTGATGGATGGAATGATTCTAACCAGGGTAAAAGGGTAATGAAGAATCCTTAAACCGGGATTAGAATGAGGAACAGAGGGTCGTCATCAACAAAGAGCAATTAGGAACCCTTTGCTACATAGATCACAAGGAGAAACTATGGAAGTAAGGGATCATTTAAGAATTCCCTAACTAAGATAGTTTAGCACAAAGCATTAAGAAGGTAAACACTCAAGACAGAGTGCATTAAAACAAGTTTTAAAATATCATTCCTAGTTTACCATTTAGATTTCATAGAAACACATTTGATTATTAATAAACATAAGGAAAAACAATAATACACATGAGAGAATACTTATTTGATTTTTGCTTCACACAAGAATCCTGTAAAATGTCTGAACTTTATTCCATGATCCAACAAGCCAATCTAGTTTGATACAATAACACTTTGATTTTAGATAAAATTCTACAAAAGTGTTTTTGAATCCACACTAAATACTTCCAAATGGGAAGTATTTATACAAAATATATTACAAAATATCTCATAACATTTTGAGATTTAATTAAGGAAATAAAAATATATTCAAGCATGAATATAGAGACATGGAAAACTGCATCATGTTGTCCCTCTTATTGTGGTAGTGCTGGCTGTTGCAGTTGAATTTGAGCCCTTTTAAGTTGGCTGATATGTGTACGCTGGAATCATTTTTGTCTTTAATCTTTAATTGATACTCTTTAACCTACTGCTCTTTAACCCTATTAACCTATTTCATTGGGCTGTTATTCAGATTTATTGTGGTAACTTATAGTAAATATGTCATCTTTTTCCCACCATTCATCTTTAGGTAACTTTACTTTGAGCATTCTCCTATAGATCTCGTCTGCCTCAGTATATTTGGAAAAATTTGGCTTGGTGACAAATAGATGTTTCACCTCATGCTCTAGGAAAAATCGATTTTCTAAAGTATCATACAATACTTTCCCTGTTGGCGGGCCTTTGATTCCTGAGGTGCTTTCCTGTTCCTTGGACAACTTTTTTAATCTGTCAACATAGTCCAATTGGGTCATAAGTTTGTCATGGATTACCATTGGACTTGGAAGGCCTTTATCCCTCAAAATTTAAAACTTTGTCATGAATCTACCAATGCCCTCCTGCATGTTATGACATTTTTCCTCTAGGTTAAGCATAAGGTTTCTTTTAGAAAGAACCTTTTTGACTTCTATGATGGCTTCAGTTCTATTTTCCACACCAAGCTCATTTAGTTCATGACTGTTCTTTTTGTTCAAGATGTGGATGAGTTGATTAGCATCCTTAGGCTAGTCTCCTAAGTCTTCCTTTACCTTTTGAATTGCTTTGGTGGCCACTTTCACCAGTTCTATTTGCTCAAATATTACTTGAATTGATGGCCAAAAATCATTGACAGAGTCAATGATATTGGCCCAGAGCATCTCTTTAGTCCGCCCTAGTGGATTTTGTAGAGTTATATCCTTTTCTAGGACTTTAATCTTCTCACCCATCCTTAGGGATTTTTGTGTTTCTTCTCTGTGCGGAATCTAGGCAAGCTTGCAATCAGTTTCTAAGCTTGCCACTTTCTCCTTAAGCCTCTTAAGTTTTGTTGCCTAGATGGACATTTCCTCCATGGATTTCACTAGCTCTGATGTCTTTTCTATTGAAGTACCTGTTGTTGTAGACTTAGTTATGACTGGCAGTGCTGTGGTAGGTGGAGCTGTTGGTGCCAAAGATGCTACCAGTGTTGAAGGAACTACAATTGTTACTGTGGGAATGGCAATTTTAGAAGTGTTGGCCAGTTTACTTTGTTTGGACTAAAAAAATGTGTCCAATTCTTTCTCTATTTCTTTCAACTGGTCATTTAGCTTTAAGACCAAGTCCATAAGCTCTTCTTGTCCTTTTTGGGTCTCTAGGACTTCTAATGTCTGTGGGTGATGCAGTGGTGGAATCTTAAGTTGCTTCTTCAAAGCTGCTATGCCATCATTTTTCTTCTTTATCAGTTTTTTAGTGGCCTTCACATATTTGGGATCATGTCCCAACTCAATGCTTAAGTCCTCTAAGGACTTGATTCTGCTTTCCTTTGCTTATGAAGGGGCCTTTTCCAATTGGAATTGAGTTGATATGTTATTTAGGGAATTCTACAATTGGTGAGCTGCGATGGCTTTCCCTGTTAAGGTGGAGTGAATCATCTCCTCTTTCGGTTTGTGCAACTCAATTTGGTCAATAGAAAGTATGTCCTTTGCCAGCACTTTGAAATCTATCTTTTTGAAGTCAGCTACTATTCTTGGTTGCTAAGTGGTCAATTTGACAAATTTCATCTACATATTTCCTTCTTTAACACCATAGGCTAACATAAGCCTTGTCTAGTTTGTAGGTGCCATCTTTAGGTATTGTGCATAAGTATGGGCTTTTAGCCTCTCATTCTTGGCCTTTATATCCTTGTACCTTTCTCTAATGTCTTGATCTCTATCTACTAGCATCCTAAAGGAGCACACTTCAACATCTGTTTCCTTTCCAACATCTAAGTGTTTAATGTGGAAGGTTCTACTATGCCCCCATAAGGAGTGGTAGGCCTGCTTCTTTCTCTTTCAGTGCTGGTGGCCCCAAAAATTTCTTCTGTGAATTCCTGTTCTGAAATAGGATTTCACCTCTACCTTTTGACTAGGTTGGTCTCTTCATATGTTTGTGTGGTTTCTCTGCCTGATGTAATGGCCTCTTCCCTATTCCTTTTGAGGCATTTCTCCTCATTTAGAGGACTTTGCAAGTTAGGGGGAGTCCTCATAGTGGGCTGTTATATACCTGTTTGATCTAATTCCTCTGATAGGTCTGGTTGCTCAGACTCTTCTTGAACTTGAGATTCTTCTTCTATTTGTGATTCACTTGGTGCTTGAGATTCTCCCTATGGCTGTGATTCTTCTTGGATTTGGGACTATCCTTGGACTTGAGATTCTCTTGGCACCTGCAGGAAAGAACCTTCATCAAGCCTTTTCTCTGAATCAATTAGAGCATTTTCAACTGTTACTTCAGTGCTATCCCTATCCACTAAATCATTCTCCACCCATTCCAATTGGTTTTCATATTTCTCTATCTCAGGGATTTGGTGGTGAGTGTAGGGAGCCATCTTGTTTTTCTGTCCTCTATTGCAAATGAAGTCACAGGGGTCATATCTCCACATGAAGCTTTGTTTTAGTTTAAGTCTCTGAAGGATCCTCTGCTTCTCTTCCAGCTTCTCGGCTATTACATACAAAGGGGCCTAGTTGATCTTTGATTCAAAGCTGGGCCCTCTTTTTGGCCTTAACAAAATTTACCTCATATGAGTTGATTATCTGCTTGTAGTAATCTAGAGAAAATAACCTAATTGGGAGGTATCTGGGCAGTTTATATAGGGCCAACTCACAGCCATAGATCCTAATTTCTGTGTGATTTTGGTACAAGAACCAATCTCCCACTTTGTGTTGTTTTGACAGCTACAAGATCCTCCTGATATCTAAACTGATTGTTGGAGGAGGACTTCCTAGCAGCATGGTCGTTACTGGATGTACAAAAATATCAATGAATTCTATGTATGGATATGAGGAATCATACTTATGTATCAAAGGGGTCCAAAAAATTCTGACCTAGGATGACCTTTAGTGTCAAGCTTTTGGAGAGTGAAGGGGAACTTGTCAGCTTGGTAATATAAGAAAAGGTGGTAAAAAACTGAAGAATACTTAAACAGTCTTTCATTACTCATTCTTAGAAATTGTTCATGCATCCTATCATATATGTAATTGGCATAATCATACATGACAGCAGGGGGTTTTCCTAGAGTAAAAATGGACATGAAGGCTAAGATGATTTCATCTATGTATTCACTAGTTGTATAGCCTAAGATACTAAATATCATTGACACAATGTCTTGGCCAAACTGAGAAAATATGGTATATATATGGGGGAGGATCTTGTGGGATATGTTTTTCTTCTACAACAAAAGTTTGGAAAAGTTCAGTAAGCTTGGCAATGGTAAGCTTGGGAAATTTGTCTATTAGGTCTACAATTGAAATAGGGGTTAAGTTCTGCCCTAGTTGTAGTTGCAACATTTCATTGATTGACTCGACAGTGATGGTGAAAAGTATGGTTTGGTTAGGGGACATCACTGCTTCTTGACTAGGGATGTATTTTGCATGGCAATAATGGAAAATATTTGGAAAGATGTGCACCTTAGGGAATTGGTACTTGGGAAAATTAGACTCCCAAAGACCTATTTTATCAGCTTGGTTTAGGTATTGATCTCTGTATCGGCAGTATAATTTTAAAGGGGATTCATGAACAGAGGTGTCTTTTATTTGGAAATTTTTATCAGTAAGGGGAAGGTGGTCTAGGCCTAGGTGAGGGGTAGTAATTGGCCTAACATCCATGGCAATTGGGGCATCCATTCTTAGTTCTTGTGGATTTAAGAATGGGGAAGGTAAATTTTCAATTTTTAGGTAATGGGGGCTCAATTCCTTGTGGGTTTTAGGTTACTAAAGTTCCCTTTAATTTCAATTAAGAAAACTTAGAGACTGGTTTGGAAATTTAACAAGCCTTTTCAATGGATTCTGGCTTAAATACCTGCAATTGAAGAAAATGGGGTGTGAACCAGGTAACTAGCAATTTTGAATGGTTTAAAAGGCTTCAATCCGGCTGGAAGGAAATCTAGGAGCTTTTGGCATCTTCAGAGTACAAGTGGATGTAAGTTGTAGCTTTCAGCGTTCATAGGTGTGTGCATGGAAAATTATAGTTAAAAACGATAAAAACAATAATTTGGGGCTTTTTTGGATTTATGCGCGAAAAGTCAATTTTGCAGGTACGGGTGTACAGTGATAGTTTGTTGCATAGTGGGATGAACAGTGACAGTTTTGGTGGGTAGCGGACTGGTGGTAGGTGGTTTGCTTCACACAGCCTTTGGACACTTGGCAGTATTGGGTGGAGGCCGCCTGATTCCATTCATCGAGCACCACATCACTTCGGGGGGTGGAAAACAACCCATTTCGGGTATGTATCATTCAGATTTCGGGCCCTTCCAAAATTAACATGGGCCATCAGATGGGGAGGGGGGAGATTGTGTGTTAGTTGGGTGCAGGAGTAGCATGGAAGGTAATAGAGGGGCCTGACAGGCATTTAAACGCGGTTGTTTTAGCTTAATGAGGGATTAAAGTGGGGATTAAGGTATCGGGTGGGATTTGATTGGTGAATGGGTTGACTTTAATTAATCGCAAATCAATTAATTATGCCCATTAGTTGGGGTTAGATAAATTAAAGTTTATATTTCAAACTTTAGGGTAGGGATATTAATATTTAAAGGGATTTAATAAAATATACGGGAAAAAGGGGGTTTTTTGGGGAATTAACATATAAATAATGTTAAAAGTTAATATGAAAATTGCGGGAGATAAATGAAGTGTGCTAAGCATAATGTGTTTTTGTAATTCCTTCACTTTTTACATAGAAACATTACAACTTAGGCTAAGTGCATTTTTGTGGGTTTTTTATAAAAAGGGGTATCCATGGGGGTGATTTCTTTTCCTTATGAAAATGGTGTTTTAACTTTAGGAAAAGGGAATGAATTGAAGGGGGTGAATGTTTATGAGAGGATTTTAGTACTTAAGATTTATAAGTCATTGGGTCAAGGGTCCAGTCCCTCTAGAAGTCAGAGAAATGCTCTGAGCCCCTTTGACTTAAGATTTTGGGTACTTCAAACTTATTGTGGGAAATTAGTTAAGGGTGAAATCAGTGAGGGGAAATTAATCAATTTGACTTTTTTAACTTTATGCCAGTCCAATTTCACATTAATACTTAGAACTTTCATGATGAGGGTCATAAATATGCTTTTGTGTAACAATCATCATAATTCTGCAACCTTTCTTCTACTTACCCATCTACTCATCCTACCATTTTTACTTCTCTTTATTAGGGTGCATTTCAGCTAGAAAACCCTTATCACAAAATTTTATTTTCTTTATAATGGTAATCTAACTAAATCCAACCTTATCACATCTAAGGGCTCAGATTAAACAATTTAGATCTTTTTTATTTACTCTACCTATTCTACTTATCTGCCAAGATTACATTGTTTGCTCAAATTTTTATTCTCTATCTATAAATATGAAATTGAAACATGAAATATCCAAGTTTAAACATTTTACATAAAAAGTAAATAGTAGTGACATTTTGACTAGCACACTTTCATGGTCTTCTCTTTTCTTGGTGTTCATATTTTTCATCTTTTTTGACATTTTTATTCTTTTCGTCCTTTGATTTTTCTTTTAGGAGATACCCTCTTTACATTTTTTAATATTTTGAATAAGGAAAACATTTGCAGAAAGCAAAGGTATGTACATATTACAAATTTAATCTCAACCATTCAAAAATTATGACTCCTATTGGTATAGGAACCTAATAGTGGCTCCACTTGGAGATGGAATTTCCTAGTGAAATGTCAAGAACTTGTAGATCAATGGCCTTCTAAATTGTTCTAATGTCACTTTGTAACTTTTCCCTTTTCCCTTCTTTTCATTATTTCTATTTATGACAGTAAAACCTTTGAAGCTTAGGGACTTCTCTTCGAGCTTCAACTCCAAAGATTCACTATCCAATCATCTCTAGACTTTGAAAAATAGAATATGTATAAATAATTAGTGGAATCAGTAACTAGGCTCAATGTAGTGTTTAAGCATTCTACCATTAACTGGTCCTCCTTCTTCTTTTGTGCCATCCATTTCTCTTAGGAAGAAAGCATTATTACCTCTGAATGCATAGATGATATATGGGCCTTTCCATAGGAAATAAATTTCCAATGTTTACCTTTATCCTCTCTTCTTGAGTCCCATTTCAAAACATTGTCTCCTAGGTAAAAATATTCTGCCTTAGTCCTTTTGTCAAAATCCTTCTTGATCCTTTCCTGCACAACTTCAGATCTTATATATACTTCTTCCTTGGCCTACTGCAAGTGAATAGTTTGGTTGATTCTCCTTTGGATGTCATTTGGTTCAACCTGCAACTCTTGGAGCAACTTCATCACTGGTGTTCCCAAGGAAGAGGGGAAAACAACTTCCATTCCATAAACTAATTGATAAGGACTAGTACCAATGGATTTCTTTGTGGTTAGCTTGTCTGCCTATAAGGCAGTCACTAGCTTCTTGTTCCATGTTTTCTTGTTGTCTTCTAACATTTTTTTGATGATATTACAAGACTTTTATTTGAGGACTCTGCTAGTCCATTTCCTTGGGGGTAATAAGTTGTGGAATGGCGCAATGTTATATGGTACTTATTACAGAAATCAATCATTCTCTTAGATTTGAAGGCTGTTGCATTATCAATGATGATTTTGGTTGGGCAACCAAATCTAGATAGGATGTTGGATTCAAGGAAGGTTATAATAACAGTATCAGTGGCTTGCCTTGATGGTATGGCTTCTATCCATTTGATAAATTAATTTGTAGTAGGGAGAATCCATTTGTGTTTGGCAGAGGAAGGTGGTTGGATTTCACCAATGAAGTCAAGACCCCATTGTTGAAATGGTGCTTCAGCAGATATTGGTTTTAGAGGGAGGGGTAAAAGATTTTTCTTTCCTTCAAAAATTTTCCATTTATGACATGAGGTTACAAGTTTCTTTACATCATAAAACAAAGTGGGCCAATAGAAACCAACTATAAGAATCTTGTTAGCAGTGGTCTTCCAGTAAAGATGTCCTCCACAATCACCTGCATGAAACTCTTGTAACATCTTGTCAGATTCTTCTTTTAATAAACAATTAAGAAGGATACCTTCATGATTCCTCCAAAACAAAGCATTGTCAAGTATGCAAAATTTTAACGATTTCGTTTTTAAAAACCTACTTTTGGTCCTGGATAATTCAAGAGGAGCTTGTAAATTTTGTAAAACATATATGATGTCAGCATACCATGGTGATTCAATAAAGGCCTGGCTGATTGGTGGAATCACCATCTCCTCTCCATTATCCACTTCTGTAATAAAATTTATGGCTAAGGCCTAACAATTTGATTTAGCCATGAGCTTGGCTAAACCTTGGCCTTTGATTAAATTTTTTAGTCCGATTTCTAGGTCATATTCTAATATAGTAGCAATCCATTTCCCTCTCTTTCCATTTGGACCATCCTGTGTTAGGATATCCTTGACTACTGCATTAGGGACATAGGCTATTATATGAGAATATAAAATGTAAACTCTAAAATCTTTGATTGCTTTGACCAAACAAAAAGCTTGCTTTTCCATTATATTGTATTTTAAAGAGGCATCTCTCAAGGCTTTGCTAAAAAAGGCAATAGGTTGTTCATAACCCTCATCATTCTTCTACAGCACGACTATAGCTATTGTGTGTTCTGAGGAAAAAAAGAATATAATTAAATCCCTATCAAACTTTGGACTGATCAAAACTGGTGTTTTTGTTAAGGCTAGTTTAATATCTTCAAAGGACTTCTTAGCCTCAACTGTCCATTTTATGGTCGAATATTTCTTTAGCATGTTATTTAATGATCTAATTAACTCTGCTAAGTTAGAAATAAATCTCCTAAGAAAGTTTGTTTTTCCCAAAAAGGCTTGTAATTCTCTAATGCTCCTAGGATGTTGTATTAGTAAGATGGCTTCAATTCTTGCAGGGTCTATTCGGATACCATCTTTAGAGATTATGTGGCCTAAAAATTTACCCTCTTCTACCCCAAATAAATATCTTTTAGGGTTCAAAGAAATTTCATACTTCCTACATTTGATGAAAACCTGCCTTAGATGATCTAAGTGTTGTTTATCAGATTTAGAGAATACAATGATATCATCTAAGTATATTACTAGGAAGTCATGGATTTCCTTAGCAAAATCTATGTCCATAGCTCTTTGAAAGGTGGCCATTGCATTCTTTAATCCAAAAGGAATTTTCACATACATGAATTTGCCCCAAGGAGTAGTGAATACAGTTTTGCCTGGTCATCTGGGTGAATTAAAATCTTATTGTAACCAGAAAACCCATCCAATAATGAGATCCTGGTTGACCCTACTACCCTTTGTAATATATGATCAATTTTAGGGAGAGGGTAATTGTCCTTGAGTGAAAATTTATTGAGGTTCCTGAGATTAATACACAGTCTAATCTCACTAGTATTTTTCCTTGTGGGCACCAAATTTGAAACCCAATCAGAGAATCTAATTGGTGCTATTATCTTGGCTTCATACATTCTTCTAATTTCCTTTTCAATTGAAGAAAATACAATAGGATTAATCCTCCTAAGCTTCTGTCTAAAAGGTTTTTGATTCTCTTTTATAGGGATAGTGTGTTGTATTATGCCGGTGTCATAGGACTTGAGGTCCTTATAACTCCAAGCAAAGACATCTTGGAATTCCTTTAGCAGTTCTATGTATTTCACTTTTTCAGTAGAAGCTAAAGACTTTGAAAGTTTTATCAATTTTGGATTTTCCTCAGTCCCTATGTTGCACTCCTCTATATCATATTTTAAGGGTTCCATCTTTGGTTTTCTAGGGACATCATTCGAATCAAACAAGTCTTCCAAAGGGGTTAATCCTTTGGGCAAAAAGTTGACTTTTAGATTAATGATTTCATAATCTTCGTTAATTGTCTCTTCAGTTTCAACTTGCTTTAGGTTTTGAATATTTGATTTTGTAAACTTTGTGGGATGGAACTTATCTATCTCTTCATCTTCTAATTTGTTAATTTCTATTTTATCTATAAAATCAAGATCTAATGTTATGTCAGTGTCTATGTTTCTATTTACAAATTCCTCCTCTAAAGTCGAAAAATTGTTTATTTGTTGGTCATTAGAAAATACTTGCCAGTTTTTCAAGTTGTGTGGGATAGCAGGTCTGTGCATAACCTTAGCAATGTATTGATGGTTAGGTTGAAATGATAACTTACAAGTGCTGTCAAACATTGCTAAACTATGAGCCTGCATATTATGTTTCCTTGGAATGACTGCAAGCTTAGTTCCTAGAAAAGTGTTCAATATTTCTACAACTGTTCCTATATAAAAACTTAATCTAGGTTCTTTGGTCATATATATAGCATTAATTTGTTTGATAACCAACTCAGAATCTCCCATAATATAAAATCTTATAGCTCCTAATGTTTTAACCAATTTGAGACCTAAAAGAAGTGCTTCATACTCATCCATGTTATTGGTGCATTTGAAATTCAATCTATAGGCACGACCCTCTAAGTAATCATTCTCTAAATTGTAAATCCACACTCCTACTCCTACTCCTAACTTGTTCACTGATCCATCAAATTCAATATGCCATAGTATTTCATGTTCATAATTCTTACTATCTGGGGGAACAAAATATTCTTTGATTAACGTCTCTTGATTATCTTCTTTTATCAAAAATCTCCTGAGTTTGGACAATTTTATTTTGAAGTGTAACTGCAATTTCTTTTGGTTTTGAAATAATGTTGTTTGAAGTAGTTTCTTGTGTTTTTTCAACATTGTACAGAATAAAAGAATCGATGTCAGAATGCATGGAATAGATAGGAAAGTTTTGAGGCCTAGCCTGACTACTCACTACATATTTCATTAGGGTATCTTTGTACAATTTTTTAGGATGTCCAAAGAATGAAATTGTGGCATATGACATTGTTACACTGAAATTTGTCACCATGACTATCTGCAGTTAATATGGCTCCATCAATAGTCATATTGTCCTCCTTGTCAAGCCTCATACCTCTGCTCTTCATGTCGAACTTCAAAAAGAGAGAAAGTCACTTAAAAACATGTTTATCTCTAGGTACGCAGGTTCTCTCTACCTTGCCTGCGTGTACGCACTCCAAACAAACTCTACCTGCGTACTTGTACACTCTGTAAGCTAAAGGTTGGGTGCGTACCCCTGTAAAGGTCAAAAGGCGCGAGTTTCATCTTTAAAAAGTTACTTGTGGTCACTTCTAGAGCCTTCTAGAAGAGTGTTTGACGTGTATTGAGCGCCTCCAGATGGTTCATGCACTCCTATGATAGAGGAATTATCCCATCAAGAGAGGAGCTACCCCATCCAAAAGAGGGAGTATCCCATTGATGTTGGAACTGAATAACTTCCTCTAGAATACTATAAATACAGGCCTTGGGCCAAAGGAGGGGAGGTTGAAAACTGAACATTCTAAAGGGTAAATGCTGCTGGAATTAGGACTTCCATTGTTGACTTGTGAGGAGAGATCACTATTCTTCCTTGTTGCCATAGTGGGAGTGGGTGAGCTTGTCAAAGTAGAGGAAATCTCTTGTTGGACCCTGGGAGGAGCTTGCACAACACCAAGGCTCAGGTTGTAATGGTTCCTTTTTTGTTTCCTTAATACAAATAAGTCCATTCTTCTCAATGATTTGTTGTTAATGAATTATTTCATGTACTCCTTGGTCTATGTGATGAATATGCTTTGTTTTATGATGAATTTTCAGGTGTTATGTAATCGTTTGCTTTTTTAGTGTATGCAGGTCTTAAAGTGAAGGAGGAGCTCATCTGGATCAGCAAGGCTGGACTGCTACAACAAGCGTTGGACCTAAGGTAAGATCGGAAACACTTGATCTCTCATAGAATAATGTGTGTTTAGAGAAGGATTGTTCTTGTTTGGTTTGTTTGTCACTAGAGAGTCTTAGACTCCTAGGGAGGTTAGGTTTGTCCACAAAAATAACTCTTTCCGCATGACAGACATGTCAAGTTTCAAAGATCCTTGGAGTTTAGCCCCGCATGATCTAGACAATAGCATGCCATATTTAGATGGTATATAAGCAACAACTATGTCCATGAGAATTGTCTTAGTGGGATATTGTACTAAGGAAACACACAAGTCTTTGATTAGCCATAGGCACTTTACTTGACTTGAATCAAATGAAAACAGGTCCTTGTAAGGCCTAGCGATATCCAACTTCAATTTTTCCATAACATATTTAGGCATTAAATATCCTATGATAGAGGAACTTATCCCATCAAGAGAGGAGCTACCCCATCCAAAAGAGGGAGTATCCCATTGATGTTGGAACTGAATAACTTCCTCTAGAATACTATAAATACAGGCCTTGGGCCAAAGGGGGGGAGGTTGAAAGCTGAACATTCTAAAGGGTAAATGCTGCTGGAATTGGGACTTCCATTGTTGACTTGTGAGGAGAGATCACTATCCTTTCTTGTTGCCATATTGGGAGTGGGTGAGCTTGTCAAAGTAGAGGAAATCTCTTGTTGGACCCTGGGAGGAGCTTGCACAACACCAAGGCTCAGGTTGTAATGGTTCCTTTTTTGTTTCCTTATACAAATAAGTCCATTCTTCTCAATGATTTGTTGTTAATGAATTATTTCATGTACTCCTTGGTCTATATGATGAATATGCTTTGTTTTATGAAATTTTCAGGTGTTATGTAATCGTTTGACTGTTAGTGTATGCAGGTCTTAAAGTGAAGGAGGAGCTCATCTGGATCAGCAAGGCTGGACTGCTACAACAAGCGTTGGACCTAAGTTAAGATCGGAAAACACTTGGTTCTCATAGAATAATGTATGTTTAGAGAAGGATTGCTCTTGTTTGGTTTGTTTGTCACTAGAGAGTCATAGACTCCTAGGGAGGTTAGGTTTGTCCGCAAAAATAACTCTTTCCGCATGACAAATTGGCGACTCTGTTGGGGAATCCATTGATGTGATTGATTTTTCCTTTGAGCATTACTTTGATCTGAAAAGAGTCTTGTTTCTTTTGCTTTTTGGTTGCTTGACTGTGTTTTTGGGTGGCTTAGCTTAGGTTCGAGTTAGAACTTAGGTTTTCTTTGTTTTACAGTAGTACGAACCCTCTGAGTTAGACAGAGTGCGTACTTGTACGCACTGTATCTGTGTACACAGAGTGTGCACGCACCTGATTAAACAGGCTGCCTGCGTACCCTGATAAAATTAAGAAAATTCCCTTTTTTATCACCTTTTCCTTTTTAGATTTTGTTTTTCTTAGTCTTTACTGCCCAGATCCACTGGTTGACTATCAAAAATCTTCACCTGCACTTGTTCCATTAGTGTCGAAAGTTTTAGTGAAATTCCTTGAGATTTTAGCCTTAGGGTTGTGATTTTTATATTGGTCTTGTAGTGAATTTTGGGTTTAGAAGTTGCAAAGCCTTAGATATCTTTGGTTTTCTCAGTCTTCTTAGGAGTTAGACCAGTCGCAAAATCTACCCAGCGACCTACCTTTGTGTTGCCTCTTTGCAAAATTTCAATATAACTTATTCATTCAAAGTTGTGAATTTCATTTTCAAAAATAACAAAAAGAGATTGAGTTTTTGTTTTGATTAGTTTGTGATTCTGCATAAACTAGTCCTTGGATTAATCATTGCCAAGTAAAACGTCCCGGAATCATCCTAGTAAGCTTTTGCTTCTTAGATTAACTTGTTAGTGAAAGATTAGGTAAATTTCCTTTGATTTGCTTTTGAGTGATTTTTCGTAGATTTTCATAGATCTTGAAATTGCTTTGATTAGATTAGTTTTGCATGCTTTTATAAATAGGAAAATGTCAACGATCTCCTTTGCAACGTTTGCTTTAGAATAGAATTTGACGTCTTTGAAAGAGAAAGGAATTTTTCGTGAAGTAAAGAGTGGTCATGTTTTGTGCGCCTTGAAAGATAAAGAGAATTGTTTCTTTGATTGTCTTTTGAGAAAGTTGTTTTTATTGAAAAGATTGCATTCTCTCAACTCTCTTAATTAGAACTTTCATTGAAAAAAGAAAAATTATCAAATCATCTTAGGTGCATCTTTTGGAGAATTGGAGTCGAGTCTATACACCATCAAGTTTCATCTCCATTACCTTTGTCTTAAAGAACAACCATTAAAATCAACGCTTAAAGTAAAATTAACTTAGAAATTTTTATTTTCTAGGGCTCTGAAGCACCAACATAGATCAGGCTAGTGTCTTGGAGTAGGTGAGTAATTAACTCTCCAAGACTATTAAACCAAACAAGTAGCTTATCTTGTGATAGAATAAATCCAGCTGTTACATTTATATTCTGGGAAAGCCCCTCTTAAAGGAGAAGCACGAGCTCGTGTCCGAACCAGTGAGGGGATCAATCCTCCCTCGTTGGGAACGACGCCAGACACGTACGCATTACAAACGGTATACCTCTTGTAGAGGAGCCTGGGGATCACTTATCGGTAAACCTTGGATTAACCATTGCCAAGGAGCCGGTAAGGGGATGGAGCTTGTTACTCTGCCCTTGC
>APFE031532628.1:39293-132005 GCA_000404065.3 Pinus taeda
ATTGCTAAGGTGTATATGCAGTTTTACGGATTGTCTGGTAAACCCCTTGCCTAGTTTCTCCAGAGCAGTCACTTTTTGATCCTTTTCTGACTCCTTAAAAGAAAAGGCTCTATTGAGCATTTGTCACTTCGGGCTCACTAAATATTCGAAGGCGACTAGAGTCATCTTTTGTCCTTTTCTCGACTCTTAAAACATGAAAAGGTCAAGTTGTGTCCTAATGTCTTAAAAATTTATTCGACCACGATTACACTTACCTTGTTAGATCTTGTTTGCGTTAGTTTTGAGTAGGGTCTCTTATCGTTAGCTTGTCTAGGATTTTTGCTTGATTCGATCATCCTGGCGGATCCATCGATCCCGTCTCCCGTCCCGAGTGACCAAGGGTCTCCTTCTTCTGCTGCTCCTGAGACACCGGTTTGTGGTGACACTTTCCCTGTTATTCCAAGTGTCCAACCGTTGAACTCTCGTGCTCCAGAGGACGAGCTTTACGACTTGTTTTTGGAACCCTGTTTGGGAGCCTTCTGAAGAGGATTTTCCCTCTACTCCTATTGGTGCTTCGTCCCCGATGGCTTCCTCCGATATGGAAGACACATCTCCTGTATCGAGTGGAACACCCATTATGTCGAGTATTGATACTCCCATCCCGGCCACATCCCCGGTCATATCTACGCCCTACACTGTTACACCTCTCGGTATTACAGTGTCGGCGCGCTATAGATCTCTGAGGGATACCATGGGCTCTGCGAGTTCCTCTTCTATGTGGGATAATAACATTGTTCCCACTATGGGACCTTTTGTTTCCCAAGTTCACCATACTGCTGTCACGTCAGTTCCGACCAATCCGACCGTTTGTGTCGCATCGTCGACTCCAGTTGCTAGTGCCGTTACGGCATCTTCCATCGTAACTACTATTGCCGGCCCATCCCGTGGCCCGGCACATAGTGGTCAATCGGCACATGCTGCCAGAGTTGTTCATCCTCCAAGCGGTTCCCCACCTTCTTCTGATGCCATTTCAGAAGGGGGGGCATATTCTCAGTACTTGCATGCTATCCAAAATCCAAGCGGGCATGGCCCTTATTATGATCATGTTAATCATTATTTCTATACCTCCTTGCCAGCTGAACCCGCTGTTGAGGGTACAGTTCCGTTAAATGTCGCTTGGGGTACCACCGGTTATGGTGGTGGCCAGTTCCATCCGGATCAAGGGCAACCATCTCAAGGACCATCATACCAAGGTCAGCCATCCTACACGCAGCCTAACTATGGGCAGCAGTATTATGGCCAAACCTATCCAGGGCAACCTGGAGGCTCACAAGGACAACCCTACCAGGGACAACCTTCGACCTCTGGTGGTCCGTCTTATACATATCTTGGGAAACCTTCTGGAAACCCGAGACAACCTTATGCTCAACAAGGACAACCTGGACCCCAGCACGGATACCCTTCGGGTCAACCCTATGGGAACCCGGGACAACCTTACGCGCAGCAAGGACAACCCGAAAACTAGCAAGGCTACCCTTCTGGGCAAGGTGGCCAGCCTTACATACAGCAAGGCCAGCCCACTGCTCAGCCTAGTCAGCCATCTGGTCTACAAGGAAAACCTTCAGTTGCGCAAGGACAACCAAACACCCAACAAGTCCAACCTTCTGGGCAAGTAGGTCCGTCTCAGATCCAACCAGGACAACCTTTCAGCCAGAAGGCCCAACCTCAGTATTCGCAAGGATATCTCTCTGGGGCGGCTCAACCGGGCATGCAGATGGTTCCTGCTTCTCAAGCTCAACCCGGTTACCAGCCCCAGAATCAAGCTGGTCTCCAGTCACAAGGTGGGTATCAATCCCAACCTTCTTATCAAATGCAGCCTGCTTCCCAGGCTCAATATGGAGCCCAGCAACCATATGGATACCAGCAACCCCAGGGGCAAAACCAACTTGCCCCGTATCAAAATTACCAACAGCCGCAGGCCACCTCTTATCAAAATTACCAGCAACCCAATGTTGCTTGTTACACAGTAAAATGTCACTGCCATTATGTCAGTCTCCCCACTGTGTCATAAAATCATATTCACCTTAACTTATGCTCTCTGAGATGGCTAAAAAACCCTCTTTGCCTAAGTTAATTGAATCATCGCGTCTGTTTTTTAAATAACCGCGCTGATGGGCGAAGGATAATGTAACTGCTGCGCTGCCAGCGTGGAAGCACACGTGTTTTCCGCGCTGGTCCGATTTCACGAACAGCGCGCCCTCCGCTTGTACCTTTGTACGCTAACCAGACCTCTTCTACAGTTGATTTGCGATGCCAGCGCGCCAGCCCAGTTTTGCACCCGCGCTGATCCTGTTTAGGCGAGTTTGTTCTAACAGCCAGCCTTCCAGATGACTCCAGACCTGGCTGTTAGCATTGTTGAGGTCGCCATCCTTTCTCTGACATGTCTGTTCGACTGATCATCCACTTCTCATGGGGGAAAGTTCATCCTTTACCTATTCATGGAGATTCCTTCTCCTTTATAAGCCTCCTCCATTGCCCATGAGCAGCTAGTTTGGAACATATAGACTTTGATAGAGGAATTCTTAGGGCATTAGTGCTATTCTTTGTACGCATTTGGTGTGTTGTGTGAGGATTGCTTTTGAGCTTGAGGAAGGTTATGAGCTTGTTGCCTTGTATGTGAGAGAGAGACCTCTTTGACTTGGGAGATTTGCTTCAAAGGTGAATGCTTGGAAGACATGCTGGCTGGACCCTCTAGAGAAGGACTCAGCGTCAGGATTTCGGTTGTACCTTACTCTATTTTCTGATTAATAAAGATAGATGACTACTCTTATGGTTCCATTTCCATTTGTCCTATGAATGATTAATGTAAATTGTATCCTTCTTGACTGATACATAGTTGTTTTTAGTAGGTTTTACGCTCTTGTTTGCTCTCTCTTTGCTTGTGGAGGTGTTCGTCCGTGAGGATAGCGGAGAATTGTGATCAGCTGGAGCGAAGGAGCAAGAGGATCATCTCTTTGACAAACATAGCGTTGGAATCCAAGTAGGTTTCTCTAACCCACTTATTAATTACAACTAGGAACCTGCGGTGTAGCATTGTTTGATTGTTGCTAGACCCCTGTTGGGCTAGTAGGGATCGCCTCTATCCGTAGAGGGGATTTACCTCTCCAACAGTGTCCCTTCACTAACTAATTCATCTTTGTATATCTGGATGACATTCTTATCTTCAACAAGGTTTAGGAAGACCACTTGCAACACATTCGATAGATCATTTAGACCCTAGAATAGCACAAAATATGTGATGACCACAAGAAATACACCTTTGGTATGAGTTAGGTGCAATATTTTGGTGACATCATAGATGAGAAAGGCTTGCATCTGCATCTGGCTAAGATCCAATTTATTCAATATTTTCCAACCGTGATCACTCTCATAAATCTTCTTAGCTTTTTAGGTCTTGTCAATTTTTATCGAAGGCTAATTTTGGGATTCTCCTACATCACTTGGCCTTTGCATTAGTTTATTAAGGGAGAAGTGAAGGAAAAGTTTTCTTAGTCTGAGTCCCAACATAATACATTAATTGAGATGAGGAACCGCCTATTCTTTGCACGTATGCTCACATTTCTAGACATGCAATAACCTTTTGAAATTGAGACACATGCCTCGAACTATTCTATTGGTTCAACTCTAGATGAGCAAGGGCATCGAGTGGCCTATCATAGTGAGACACTCTCTAATACAATTTGAAAGAACACCACCTATGATAAATAGATGTATTCTATAATGAAGGGATTCCATGATTGGAAACATTACATTATGGCGAAGGAAATGATCATCCACACAGATCACCATCCTCTTTGGATTATATAGACACAAAGGAAGTTGCACAATGGTCATCATCATAAGTTGTATACATATCTAAAACAATTCCACTTGAACATTAAATACAAGAAGGGAACCACCAATCATGTTGCATATTTCCTCAATGGACCCACATTTGTAACACTAACTACTATTCTCAACTCTTGTGGTAATGAAACCTTTGTATGGTTGCAATTGTACAGGAATGAACCAGCGTTCATGACCACTTATCAAATTCTAGTGGATGGCATGAATGTTCCATATTCCCAACTCCACAACACATTATTATATCATGTGGGATACCTTCTTGTTCCATCAAGCAAGCATGCTAAATTGATTTGGGCGGCACACTACAATCTAGTCACAAGGCACTTTTGCATGGAGAAAATTGTGGGCATACTATAAAAGTATTTTTATTATCCAAAACTTTGATAAGATGTTGGAAAACATGTCAGATCCAATACTACATGTGTTACCATGAAGACATCCATCTAGAATCTAGGCCTATCCACTCCACTAGATACTCCTATCCATCCCTGGGAATCCATCTTTGTGGACTATATATGAGGCCTCCCTTTTACCAATCATGACAATGATTGTGTATTTGTGGCTGTGGGTACACTTTCTAAGATGGCCATATTTTCATCTTACAAGAGGAGTATCACAATATATTACACTACCAAACTCTTCTTTGAATGAATATGGGTACATTTTGCAATCCTTCATACCGTTATATCAGATCATGATAGCAGGTTCTTGAGCACATTTTGGTCGAGCCTCTAGATGTTATTTGACACTAAGCTCACCAAGTCAAATAAATTCCAACCCAGGACTGATAGTGAGACAAAGGTCTTCAACACGATGATAGTGCACATACTATGCATTTACATTTGTAAGCATCAATGAACCTAGGATGAGAGCCTTCCTTATGTGCATCTATGAATCTAGGATGAGAGCTTTCCTTATGTTCTCTCACTGTCCTTGACAAACCTGTGCTAAATTCCATTGAAATGACCTCCGATTTCCACTCTAGAATTGGGATTAGTTGTTCGAGTCACATGGATGCTTATACTCTGCCTTCACCTATTGACAATCCAAGCATATAACCATAAACTTTGCTATGTATCTCTTCAAATTTGGCCAATAATAGAATTTTTTCACTATTGTCATCATCTTCTTATATACTGAGTTTCCTGAATATGGTTTCACATGAAACTCCCTCAAGATCACCTTCCTGAGCTAATTTGTACCTACATTTGTACCTATACCTGTACGACTACATATACCTCCACCCATAACACTACATGTACCTCTACCTATACCACTTCCTTGTACCTCTACCTATACCACTTCCTATACCTCAACCTTTAATATGCTACAGCCTGTGCATAATCTCTAGATACTTGTCATCCTTTTGGCCTACCTACAAGATCCTATCTTGTCAATTTGTCTAAGAGAAGCTCATAACTACAATGTGATTTACCTATATCCACCTGCTAAGATAATATGACACATTTTTCTCTTTACCTTTGATATACCTAATCTGAAAGCCAAACTCACTGATCATGACCAACCACTGAGCCTGCTACAAATAAACTAAATTTTAACTTTAATTTAAATTATCATTACTATTAATTATAAAATTAGATAATATATATTCTTAACCATGGAGATTTACATTCACTTTACCATATAAATTGTTAACTTGTAAATAGCTTTTGTTACAATACCATGGACCAATACCATAGTATTATACATTTTATTTAATTAATTAATTTCAGATATATTAATTAGAAAAAGATAAATCTTAACCTTTGATATTCGTATAATACTATAAATATTAGAGAGAAGTTAAATAACCAACACCGGCTTAATAATTCCTAATAATTAATTTAAAATACTAAAAAACCTATTCTGAAAATATACATACCTATACATAGTTACTTAAAAAATAAAATCTAATTTTTTTTTTAATTAAGTCAACAAAAATTTACATAATTATTTAACAAATTTATAACTAAAAACAATTACTTTCTTAGCTAGTTATTAAAAATAATAATATGATTACATAAACCAATGCAAATTTAAATTATTGTTAACACAAGTTTAATATTTACATTTATTTAGAGGGAATGGGAGATTTTCAAAATGAGAATGAGAACTAGGGGATGGGAATGGCTGTGGGAGAGATGCAAGATCATGAGAGTGACTGCTATAATATTTTCAAGGATACTCTGTATTATCATGCTTCCCCTCACATCTCAACCATTGAGGATTTATATGAAATACCTGTGGATGAATTTAGTTTGCTAGATGGAGGTACTTTGGAAGAGAGGAATGAATATGATAATTAGGTAGATGAATTTAGTTTGGCTGGGGACGGAGGTACTGTGCAAGAGAATACTGAAGATCCAATGGGCTATTCTTATGTTTCAGTTGAGAGTGACAACTATAATATTTTTGACCATAATGCATATACTAATGCTTCCTCTCACATCTCATCCATTGGGCCTCTCTATTTATATGAAATACCGGTAGATAAATTTATTTTGGTTGGGGATTAAGGTATTGTGGAAGAGAATATTGAATATACAATGGGGTATTCTTACGTTTCTTCCATGTCGAAGTTAGGCCAGAAGTGTGAAGTGCCACTGATATCGACTCTGTTAAGTCCCTCAAAGCCATATGTGGACAGTAATAAGGAACCAATAGCTAAGCGACTGAGAACCCTATGTTGTTGTACTATTGAAGATGTAATCAAGAATCTCCCGAGAAGTTCCAACGTTGGAAATTAGGAGATCTTGTGAAACAATTGTAGTATTTCTCTTGTGGTTAATGGATTTCAGTCTAATCTCAACTTATCATCTCCCAGGCTTTCCGTCTCCTCCCTATGATCTGATTTGTTGATCGAAAGCAAGGAGAACGTGGTGCAGAACAATGTTTCTATTGTGGCTAACGGATTTCTATCTGATTTGAACTTGTCATCTCCCAAGCCTTCTCTCTCCTACCTATCATCCTCACTCATATAAAGAACGAACTTGCAGAAGAATATTTCTCCTGTTATTACTGGATTTTAGTCTGATTTCAGCTTATCATCTCCAAGCCTTTTTGTCTCCTCCCTATCATCTTCCTTGATATGAAGGAATGAGAACTTGCAGAACATATTTCTCTTGTGGCTAATGGATTTCAATATAATTTCACCTTTTCATCTCACAAGCTTTCTGTCTCCTCCCTATCACCTTTGCCAAATGTAAATTTTGCTGATTAGAAGCGGAATAAGTATCAGTTATATGGTGATTCCATTAATCACCTTTCAGTGGAGCCTCACAGCATTACAACGCACCATTGTCGAAGGAAAATCAATGGAAAAATTAGTTCCTTGGAGAAACTTATTCCCTTAAAATCCAAGTTAGAGATGGGTACAATGCTAGAGGGAGCGAGTAAATATGTGAAAATTCAGAGTCTGCACCAGACTTACTAAGTATATCTTCAACTTTGTACCAAGGATTATTAGACAAATTCTTAGCCTAATAGCTGTGAGGTTGCTACAAGTTACCTTCAGTATATCTATTCCACTGATGGTTTCTGATGAAACGTTTCCTAGAGAGAGTTTTCTCTCGCTACCTAACTTCATGTGTTACTTGCAATTCATTAAGCTCTTAGAGATTATCTTATGGAGGGAATTATTTTCGTTATTCTGGGAAGGGATAAGTTTGTAAGGTTTTTTATTACAATATCTCAACAAAGGATATAGGCTTGATATAGGTTGTCTCCTAATTTCATGTTTTATGGTAATTATTTTAATACTCATGGTTTTAGCCATTGTATGTTAATTATTCTAATATTGGTGGTTCTAGCCATTGTAGTTAGAGGTTAGTCCAACTTGGACCCTATACCCCATCGTCAACTTGTTAACATCAGACAATTTTCTGTTCTAATATGTAGATATCTCCCTCAAATGTTGTTGTATCTATCTTCCCTACAGAGTTTTGTTTACTACATGCCCAATACTAACCTTGTCATTCCACCTTAATTGCACAATTATCTAAAAGTAAGAATTATATCCTCATATTTTTCCTATAGCTATTAAGAAATAAGTTTAGTTTATTTATTCTTTTCTAAACATGCTATGATAGCTTCTCATGTATTCATAGTTCAATCATGGATTAAGTGATTTAATTGTTTGGGAGAATAAGCTCCATTATCAAAATGAACCTAGTTTAGAATTCCTAATACTACCACCTACTTACTCATTTAGAAAACTATGGCTATCTTTCCCTACCTCGTATTAGAATATGAGGGCATGTTAACATTGTCCAATTCTATAAATGTGTGCATGATGTTTTTTGTAGTTCTTAATACACCTAAACAACTATTTCCAGCTTCTAAATTTGATTTTGAACATTCCAAAAACCATCAAGTTGACATGTTGGGCCCTAGTCAAACTTAAGATCTATGAGGGTCTCACCTAATGAACTAGACTTTCATATTACCCATAATGGACCAATCTTGCACACTAGTCTATTGTATGAAGTTGGTATCTAAATATTCCTTATTACATTTTGACTCAATAGTAGCTCATCCACAAAAATATACTATTGGAAGCAGTGCTTACATTATCGAAGGACATGGAGAGCATCTAGCTCAAAGCATTAAATTTATTTAGATAACCACGTCTACAATAGATTTAGAGTAGTTCAGTATCATGTGATTACTTCTAGCTCCAGTACCTAAGAAATGAATGGGTACTCTAATTAAATTTATCTTAGGCCACTATTAGTCCAACAGATATATATATATATAATATATATATATATATATATATATATATAATATTATATATATATATATATATATATATATATATATATATATATATAACTCTCCCAATCCCATCATTTTTCACATGATAAATAGATTAAACAATATTGTACTATCAGATCAAGTGGTATCAGACCTCTACGCTGTAAGGTTAGACAAGCTTGCGTTGGTCTAGCTGCAAATGCTCACTAGATCAAACCTCAAATTAGGAGAAGGAGAGTTGGTCAAAACTAATCCTAAAATTGGGAGAGTCTATCATCGAAAGACAATGTCAGAGGAAGGTTCTACTGGGCCAAATCCTTAATTCATAGAAAGTTTCTTAGAAATGAAGTCCATGGTAGAAGAAATGTATAGGGACTTTAGAAAACATAGGGATGAAGATTCATCAAGCTCTAAACAGGTAAAAGGAGAAGATGAGTCTCACTGCCATCAACACTCAAAAGGAAACGGGAAAGAGGAAAGCTTTCTCACACCTCCTAATAGCCCTGTGCATAACGAGAAAGCATCCTTGATCAAGCTAGATGTTAAATTTGATTTCCCTATATATGATGGAGAGCTAAATGTAGAAAAGTTGGACAATTGGATTAGACAAATTGATGTTTATTGCAAAGTATAAAACATCAACTCAGACAAGAGCAAGATTTAGTTGGCAAGCCTATGCCTTGGAGGCACTTCCTTGGTTTGGTGGGAAGGCAAAACCCAAGCTGACATGAAAAGACATGGTAAGACTATCTTTGTCTGGAGTGAATTTGTGTCTGCTATCAAAAAGAAGTTCTATCCATTGGCCTACATGCAACAAGACATGATGAGTTGGCACACTCTTTGACAGTTGAAAGGGCAAAGTGTGCAAGGGTACACTCAGGAATTTAGAAAGAGAGCATTGATTCTAGGAATCTCATTAGACTCACGAGAGACTTTGTTGAAGTACATTGGTGGTCTATATAGCTACATGAGGCATACCATCCTCAAGTTTAATCCGAGTAGTATAGATGAGGTATCCGTACAAGCTTCTCATCTAGAAGCTAGAGGAACGAATGGAAATGCAGAAGTTGGGGGACCATCCCAACCCACTCCAACCAAGAGCAAGGAGAAAAGAAAGGAAGGCTAACACTACACGGAAAATCAAAGCTTCATGCACTCACTATAAAAAGGATGGGCATGATGATGATCATTGTTGGATTCTACATCGAGAGATGAGACCTAAGAAATTTGAGGGAAAGAAGAAGAATACTACTGTAGCTATTAAGAAAGATTTGGGTTAAGACTCCGAAGATGAAGCAACCATTGTTGCCACAGGTATAAAAGGTAAGAATTCTGAAGCATCTACTAGTAATTCTACACAATCTAGTACTGATGAAGAAAATGAGAGAAAAAGACATGAGAGTTTCCATATTCGAGTTATTTCCAAACATCAAAAGATTGATACTTTGTTTGAGAGTGGCTCACAAGTAAATTTAATTTCTAAAGCAATTGTAAAGAAACTGGGATTAGCAACTACACCTCACAAGAAACCGTACCCATTAGGATGGTTGAATGATAAAAAACAACTACAAGTGGCTAGGTAGTGTAAACTCAAGTTTTCTTTTGGGTCAACATTTTTAGATGATGTTGAGTTAGACATAATTCCTTCAGATATATGTGGACATTTTTTAGGAAGTCCTTACTTGTATGATAGAAAAGCTATTTTCTATAGAGCTGAGAACAAGTATCTACTTTTCAAATATGGAATAAAATACTTTGTAAGAGCTCATAAGCTCAAGAATAATTATACTCTCGTAAACTTAGGGTAGATGAAAAGAATGATAAATTCATGCAAAAAATTCTTACTGATGGTTGTAAGGGAAAAGAAACGTGATAAAACCAATGTACTTGAGGGCTGTAATGATAAACAGTAAGCTGATTTAGAAAATGTTGTTTAAGAGTATGATATCTTATTTCAAGAACCTAAAGGTCTGCCACCCAAAAAGGAAATAGTATATGATATTATTTTGCATCAAGATGCTCCTTTTCCTAACCTTGGAATGTATAGGTTGTCTACTTTAGAGAATGTTCAAATCAAGAAGCAGGTGCAAGAGTTACTCGAGAAGGGGTTCATCAATCCTAACACATCACCCTGTGGGTCACCAATTGTTTTGGTGAGAAAGAAAGATGGCTCGTGGAGAATGTGCATTGATTACTGAGCACTCAATAAGATAACAATAAAAAATTGTTATCCCCTTCCTCCAATAGATGATATTTTAGATCAATTGAAAGAAGTTGTTTATTTCACCAAGCTAGACTTGCACAATGCATACAATCGGGTCAGAGTTGTAGAACAAGATGCATGGAAGACTGCTTTCAAAACAAAGCAGGGATTATATGAGTGGCTAGGTGTGCTTTTTGTCTTAACTAATGCTCTTGCTACATTCATGAGATTAATGAATGATGTAATCAGACCTTTTCTTGATGATTTTTTCATTGTGTATGTAGATTATGTTCTAAGTTTTAGTAAAATGTGGGATGAACACTTAAAGCATGTTAAGTAGACATTAGATGTTTTGAAAAGAGAAAAAGTTAAACTCTCAAAATGTGAATTTGGAAAAACATCTTTGAATTATTTGGGTCATATAATAGGGATTGGTGAATTGAAAATAGATTCCTCTAAGGTGGCAGTCATTGTGAAATGGCCTAAACCCAAGTTTACTACAGAAGTGAGAAGCTTCTTAGGGGCAGCACAATATTTGAGGGAGTTCATTTCTAACTTTTCCTCAATTGCAACTCCCTTACATGCTTTGGCAGATTGAACAAGGTGTTTTAGTGGGGAGGCAAACATCAAAAAACCTTCGACACCTTGAAAGAAAATATTAGTACAGCACCTGTACTAGCACTGCCTAATCTACAAAGACCATTTGAGATCCAAACAAATGCCAGTGACTATGCCATCGGAGCAGAGTTGACACAGCACGATAAACCCATATATTCTCATTCTGAGACTTTTAATCCTGCAGTAGTTAGCTATCCTACATATGATAAAGAATTGTATGCATTAGTTCAGAGTGTTGAAAAGTGAAAACATTAATTAATGGGTAAAGAGACAGTAATACATACTGATCATCAACCACTTCAATATCTATACTCCCAAACTAAGTTGCAACAATCAAGACACTACAGATGGATGGGTTTTCTACAACAGTTTCATTTAGTCATCAGATATAAAAAGCGCATACATAATAAAGTTGTAGAAATGTTACCTAGACCCATTATAAATGCATCTACTATACTTAACCATAATTTTGTGCTACATGAAAGCTACATTGAAAAATATGCTCAAGATATAGACTTTAAAGATGTATATGCAACTTTAAGTCAAGGAAAAATAGTAGACGAATTGGATTATCATGTAAAGGACTCACTCTTATACCATTTTTGGAAACTTTACATTCCACAAACTAAGAGAGTAAAGATAACTAAAGAATCACACACTTCTCTCATATCAGGTCACTTTTGGGTAAGTAAAACAGTTGCACAACTGCAAAGATTTTGTTATTGACCAAAAATGAATGAGACAATTTATAGATATGTAAGAGGGTGTACTATGTGTGCTAAAAGAAAGACCAACAACAGAAAACTAGGCATGTACACTCCATTACCAGTACCTTCTCACCCTTGGGAAAGTGTTTCCATGGATTTTGTTGGAGGACTACCTAAATCTAGGAAAGGTCATGACTATCTATATGTTGCTATGGATAGGTTCAACAAAATGTGTATTTTGATACATTGTAATAAGCATATTACAGCTGAACAAACTGCAAAATTGTTCTTTGAACATGTATGGGTTCATTTTGGATTACCCACTTCCACTGTATCTGATTGAGACACCTGATTTGTGGGGAAGTTTTGGTCAAGTCTGTGGGAACTCATGGACACTAAACTGAAGAAAAGCACAAATTTTCATCCACAAACTAATGGCCACACAGAAGTAGTTAATAGGATAGTGATCGAGTTACTCAGAGGATATTGCAGCAAACATCCTAAGCTTTGGGATGAAAGTTTGTGTTATGTGCAGCATGCTTACAATAGAGCAAAACATTCTTCTACACAGAGATCCCCTTCTGATACCTATTTTGGTTTCACACCAAGGTATCCTTCGGATTTTTTCAATGGAAAAGATACCACAATTGAGGGACACAGTGATGTGGACAGGGCAACTAGGTTCATTGAACAAATCCAAGAGATCCACTAGGCAGTACATGAACAGCTAGAAAAGAGCCAAGCCAAATACAAGGCAGGGCATGAGAAGCATTGGATGGAGCATACTTTCGAAGTTGGTGACCAGGTCTAGCTACACATCAGCACATCTACTCAGTCGTAAATGCAGATTGCTTGAGATTGCTTGAACCCTCACTAATTGAGGATCCGGGGAGAGTCAATTGCTTTCTATTAATGACCTGCTACCTAAATATCTTAATTAATTGCAGGAAGACACAGTTCTGGATAAGAAGGTGAGGATGACATGCAGAGGAGATGTTGAGTACCTCAGAGTAGGGCTCAAGGGTTCAAAGTCGAGCAGTGCAAAGTGGATTGAGATTGGACAAGTGAGACAATAGTACCCTCACTTAGTTGATGCTTGAAAATCAAATTTTGGTGGTCCAAATGCTTTTTCAATGGGAAATCTGTGATCTGAATTAGATCCATGAAGAATAATGAAAGTACCACAACTATATCAGATTGGGACAAAGTTCGAATTGAAGAGCACTGAGCGATCAGAAAGACCTCTAAATAGTGGTAGTTGGTAGCTAGCGAGGAACGACGAGGACCTTCGTCAAAGCACATTGACTAAGGCACATGGAGACTACGTAGGAGGCAAAAATGGCACATGGGAAGCACGGATTAGGAAAACCCCTTGAGAAGGAAACCCGCGAAGCACTCGGTCACATGGCAGTTGGGAAAACTGTGCGGAAAGTGCTAAAGGCTAAAGGTAGGACCCACACTCTAAAAACCAATAGTATATCGGTCGCACCCTTGGGCGGTAACCAGATTTGGTTGAAACCTAGCAATTCCATTCAGTGCCCAACGCGTGGAAGGTGGAGGAGAGATAAATCCATCGCTCATCGCATGCTAACGGTCGAGCATGTCAACTACGCGAAATGAGCGAATTATGTCAGATATGGGGGCTCCAAATCTAATGGGTGAGAACACGCTCGATGAAGGAACCAAATTTGACAAGGGACAAAGCCGCAATATATAAGGATTTGAGGTCTGATTTGACCACTGAGGTGGTGGATGAGTCATTTCCCGACGTAACCGAAGAGCCAAACTGATGAGGAAGAGATGGCATAGTTCACGAGAGGACAAGTGGCCACTCCTTGTGAGCTGATGACCATGATGCAGAGACAGGGAATTCCAAGTGAACAACAACAGATGATTTGATGGAGGTGGAAGGGGAATCGAATAGTCGTGAGATCAATTTGCTTTAAAGCCATGAAGAGACAACGAGAGGACACCGAAAGGGAAAAACAAGAGAGAGAAGAAGAAAAAGACAGAGGAAAGGAAGGACAGTGAAACAAAAAGCAGAAAGACAGAGCGCCGAGCTGACCACACACAACGTCGAGCACCCGAGAGCTTGAGAGGTTCAAGCCTTCCTTGAGAGGTTCAAGCCATCCTTGAGAGGATCTATTGGGAATTGAAGACAACATTGGGTTCCTCCCATTAAAGACCAGAGAGTTCAAGAGCTGGTAAGGTAAAGAGTCTGTGTATTCTAGTTGCTTGGGGAATCCAAAAACCACCTTGCCATGCAATTCTATTTCAGGAGACTCAGGTTGAGCTCCTCATTGTAATTCTCTCCTTTAAAGACAATAAAAGAAGGCCACCACTCAAAGCTAGATCGGAGATGTAGCCCTAGAGATTAGGGTGAACTCCTTATTAATTGTTATGTTCTTGTAATTTCTTATTGTGCTTCTCTTGTTTTCCATTTCCAGTGTCTATGTATTTTGAAATTTGATCGATCTGTTGCCTAAAATAACATACACACACACCAGCACATGAGTGTGTAATACCTTCACTCAATAGTTAATTAACTGAGGTCACTCATAGGGTGATTATCAGATGACATGCGTATATTCAAAGTTATAAATAGACACAGAAAATCCCCTAAGCATGCATTTGATTGATTTCGTTCCTTATACGACCGTAGGTTTAGACTCCCCTTTTGAGGTTGAGTTTATTCATCTTTCTATAGGTTGAGACCTCCCTTTTCCAGGTTTATGGTCTCCCTCTTAAAATACTTAGGGACACTTCTTCTAGAAAAAGAATGACACTTTCTTCCCAAATTTGGAACTATTCTTTTAACTACACTAAGTGTTCTAGGGGTAGACATCAATGTCTCCTTTTTCAAGACAATAGAGATCACTTCTAGTAGTAGAAAACTTAAAATTCTAGCAATATTTGGAAGTGTTTAAGTAACTACAATAGGTGCTCCTCAAGTTCTCCCACTTTATACCTTCATTTGAGAGAGCACATACAACTATTTGTTTTCATGCACTTTTGTCTTACATCTCTCTTCTTGGACTCATATATACCCATTTAGATTCATGGCGGGGGGGGGGGGGGGGGGTGGTGTTGGAAACCTAATCCACTAAAGGTTAGGGTGTGGAATTTCAAGTCACTGAAGCCCAAGAGTCACTCAAAGTCGATGGTCATGAAAATTATCTAAATATATATCATTGTGAATATTAAATGAAACTCATGATTTATCTTATTTGGTTATTGATTCCATGTTTACGTTTAACATGCTTTCTCTATTTTGATATTATTTTGAGTGTCCCACTTTCTTCATGTGTTCAACCTAAAATACCTAAAAATTCTCACTATTTGGGAGTGAGGAAATCTTGTAATGTAATATTTTTGCTTAAAGATAATGATTTGGCTGCATAATCATAATTCAAACTAGATCATGACAATCATTTCCATAACTCTATTACAATGTGCATTCGAGAACTCCAACCTAAGAAAAAACCATTAGAAGAATTGAAATCTTTACAAGACTAAAATTACGTAAAATACTCCCATGCTAATATTATACACCATATCTTCATGGAAAGTTGACCTTTGTGTCTTTTGCAAACTAATCTAAAGGTCAATATGTTAAAATAAACATAATTTTTTTTTATAAAGCTAACGTCTAATAGTGCGGGTTCATAATAATATAATATTATCATTCTTTAATCCCAATTGATCTCTCTAAACCTCATTAACTACCTCGCATGTGAAATTGAGGTTAAAAAAATAAAGTCATTTTCCTAATTCTAATAGTCCTAAATATAATGTTAAAAAAAATAATGTCATTTTCCTCATTCTAATCATCATAAATATAATGTTGTTAATATATAGTAGTGAGAAAATAAAAACATTGAGCACGCTTCACTTTTTTTCAAATTTATAACACCATATATATATATATATAATATATATATATCTTGAAAGGATATCTTAAAAATCTTATGTATAAAAACACTTATTATTTTTAACATCAATTAAAAATTTAGTTGTTTTTTTTTTTAATTTATAATTTTTTATATATATTAATTAGTAGTTTATATATATAAATTGAATGGCTAGTAAATTCGAATAGGCATAAATTTATGATAAGAATCAAAACACTTATTTTAATATACATGTCCCTAACATACATGGAGGACAAAGAAGTTAAAGTCCCTAACATAGATTGCTTTGCACTATGATCTACTTGGAACAAGCGATCCTCCAATAGAGGCATTGGGGGTATAGCTTGCTACGTTAAGAACATCTCCCCCCATCCTAGGATTTATAAAAATTACCCCTACGACAAATATAATTTGATAGAGATTACTCACATTAATGATTAAAAGACATACATAACAATCTGTTATTTTTCCACCATCAATTCTAACTTCTATAAGAAAAAGAATCTAGATGAAAATAGTCCTTACAATGGTTTAGAGAATTATAAGCATAAGTAATGCAGGTAATATCCTTTGAATGAGTGACTTCAATGCTCTAATTTCAAGAAACCAAGCTATTATTCTAACCCTAATCCTCTTTGGTTAGATGAAGACCTTACTCTCGCTAGCCGGTACAAAAGGAGATCTCAAAGACCTGGGGGAGAATTTGTTTGGGTCAGAGCTACTCAAGCTCTGTAGTGCTTAGGACCTCATGATTTGAAATGGTCTAAAGAAGTGGTCCAATTCTAGCCATATGACATGCATCCATGGGCTTGGTAGCAACGTGGTAGAATATGATATTTCCGATCTCCCTTTATACAAAAAAATAATAAAGTTTGACATAGTAAATGACCAGGAGCCTCACTCTCATCATCGACCTTTACTTATAACTCTCAATTTTTTCATGCATAGAGATCCCATAGAAGATAATCCTTATAGCCAAAAGAACTTAATCTTTGATAGAAATAAAAACAATCTCTTTCCAAATGAATTAAAGTTTATCTTGCTTCCTTTATCTAGTATAGACAACACAGAAGACCTTTATCATAATTTTACTACAACCCTCTCATATTCTATTAACAAGTTCTCAATTGAGGTTTCAAATAATAAAGGAAATAGCAAAACGAAGCCATGGTCTGACAAAGATTGTAAATGTGCGAGGAGAGAAATTAAGGAAGCTCTTGATGAATCTCTTAAAATTGGCAAGATAAAAATATCCATAGCCCTAACTAAAACGAGAAAAAGTAGTATATTTGTAAAAGACAAGAGAATCTCTTACATCTCTATGAGGTAGCTCCCAAGAAATTCTGGAGGCATTTTCGAACTAGGAGAGGTAAATATAATAATAGAATTGCTTTTCACGAATGGAATTCCTATCTTGAAAAACTTTATGAATCTCCAAATGTCGTGGATGACTTTGAAACCCTCCTCACAACGAAAGAAGTTTTATCATTAGAAGACACTCATTTTGGGGTTAACGCATCACAAATTGGAAAGCTAAGGACATTGAAGGCTACGAGGTGGAAATATTAAAAATTGGAGGTCGTGTCCCCATCCCACACATCCACAAGGTTTTCAATTAATCGGTCAAGAAAGGGTTCCCTAAATCATGGACTCAGAGCCTCATTATCCCAATTTCTAAAGCCCTCTAATTATTGGACAATTATGACAAGCCCTCTCTTAGCCAAGTTATATGGTATTATTTTGGAAAATAAGTTGAGCATATGGCTTGAAAGTGTAGGTAAGTGGGCTAAAGGCCAAGCAGGTATTAGAAGGGAGAAATCAATAATGAACCACCTTGATACCTTAGAATGAGTGTGGAAGAATGTCGTAATGATAAATTCAATCTCTTTTGCTGCTTTGTGGACTTTATAAAGGCTTTTGATATGGTTCCTAGAAACAACCTATGGAATAGATTAGAAGCGCTAAAGGTTCCTTTCGAGTTGAGAGTTGTCTCTATAAGGTTATAAGAGAATTTAATTTCCAAGTTAAAGAGCAATGAGGGGTGGTTGAAAGGTATTAAGTGTAATATCGGAGTTAAGGAAGGTTGCCCCCTCTCCCATATCCTATTTGGCATTTACATCGACAAGCTAGAAGGTTGTTTTGAGGAAGGAGGTTGTGCTGGTACGATCTTATCTAGGATAAGCATCGTCCTTCTTCTCTATGATGATGATATTTTTCTTCCCGAAAGGTGCCCATTTAATATTGACAGGCAACATAGACATCTTAATGATTTATGCTCTCCAATGGGTATGACCCTTAACACTCATAAAAAAAAAGTAATGATTATCAAATCCAAGAAGGACACTTACGCTAATTTTTATGTATGATAATAGTCACTTGGAGGAAGTGTCTTCTTACAAGTACCTAAGGATCGATATTCATCACAAGCTCAACTCGATCTATATCATTGAGAAAATGATAAATGTGGGGTGGAACACTTATTTTGGTCTTGAAAATGATTATAAAATGGCAAACCTCGTAATGTGGGATAGAAAGAAGTTCCTCTTTGAAACTTTAGTCACTCCTATTATCTTATATGGATGAGAGTTTTGGGGTAATCCTCGAGAAATATTGAGCAAATCCATAAGCATTTTATAACGTATAACCTCAAAATTAAAGCAATAAACACTATCCTATTCTCCTTATAGAATTGGGTATTTCCCCTATCGAGAGCCTAGCTATGACTAGTCTTCTGTAGTACAATCACAAACTCAATAACATAGGAGATGATAGACTTTCTAAACTAGTGTTAGATTCAAGCCAAAATCACCTAAGGCTCAAGAGAGGTTAGTATAAAGACACAAGAGCCTCATTAAACCATTGGGAGATCCATGAGAATGTTGCATTGCAAAACACTAATAACATTAAAAATATTGTTACTTCTAAGTTGAAAGAAAAATTTGGTGTGAGAAAGATTTAGCACCAAAAAGGAAATTAAGATATTATAACTAGGTGATCAACCCCACCCTAAAAGATCAAAAGTATCTCTATGTTTTAACTAGCTCAAAGAAGAAAATTAATATACCCAAGATTATAACTAATTCTCATGAGCTCCATAGTGAAATGAGTAGTTGGCCCGTTCCTAAAACACCATGGAAATATGAACATCGAGTATTAAAATCACTTTCTCTTATAGTGACCGGTGTACAACCACATTAGATCTCACTTTCATAATATTTATTGCAAGAATGACCTTCCTAGACTTTTAAGATGTCAAAATTACAGTGAGCTCGAGAGGCTTTTCTCCAAGCTTTTTGACCACAAGAATACAATCTTAAATCAAACTAAAGAATTCTTTTCTTTAGGTCAAATAGACCAAATTGTCTAGTGGATGTTAACCATCATCATAATCATCATCATTATCCCAATAAAAGAAAAATCATACAAATAAACTAAATTTTAACTTTAATTAAATTATTATATTATTAATTAAAAAATTAGATAATATATATTCTTAACCATGCAGATTCACATTCACTTTACCGTGTAAATTGTTAACTTGTAAATAGCTTTTGTTACAATACCTTGGACCAATACCATAATATTACACATTTTCTTTAATTAATTAATTTGAGATATATTAATTAGAAAAAGATAAATCTTAAACTTCTATATTTGTATAATACTATAAATATTAGAGAGAAGTTAAATAGTCACCATCCACTTAATAATTACTAGTAATTAATTTAAAATACTAAAAAAACTTATTCTGAAAAAATACCTGCTTATACATAATTACTTAGAAATTAAATTATAAATATTTGTTTTAATTAAATCCATAAAAATTTACATAATTATTTAACAAATTTATAACTAAAAACAATTATTTTATTAGCTAGTTATTAAAAATAATATTATCATTACATAAACTAATACAAATTTAAATTATTGTTAATACAAGTTTAATATTTACATTTATTTAATTCCTCTAATATATCGTAGTATCCAGAGTTCACAAATAGTACATAATTACTTAAAAATTAAAATATAAATATTTGTTTTAATTAAATCCATAAAAATTTACATAATTATTTAACAAATTTATAACTAAAAACAATTATTTTATTAGCTAGTTATTAAAAATAATATTATCATTACATAAACGAATACAAATTTAAAATATTGTTAATACAAGTTTAATAGTTACATTTATTTAATTCCTCCAGTATATCGTCGTATCCAAAGTTCACAAATACAAGTGCGAAACACTTCCTGCAAAAGCATTTATGTCAAGAGATATATATTTAATAAGATCGAGTAATGTATCTGTAGCCCGCCCGACGGATGTGTAGTGCATGGTGAATGGACCTTCCCTTTTTAAAGGTCAGTCTCAATTTAATAATTCGTAACTGTTTTCTAATCATTAATAATTCGTAACTGTTTCTAAATCATTTATTTAAATATTTGTATCATTTGAATATATATAATAAAATTTAGACGAAACAGCCCGAGTTTTCCCACATTCAAAATGTGTTGTTCATATCACTGTTTCCTCGTTTTTCTTAAAGGTGTTACCATCCAACGGTTTGCTCTCTATCCAACGATTTGGTGATACCGTCGGGATTACCCTTCAATAGTTTTTTATCGATCCAATCGTATGCGAATAGTGATGCCCTCGGGATTACTATCGATTGCAGGAAAAAATCAAATGATTTAATATTAAATGCGAAATTATTTTGCCAAACTCCATAGTGCGTGGAGCGCTGCGGGGCTTGAAATATTTGTCTTGATATTGTCTGCAACTGCGTGGGAATGGGAGATTTTCAGAACGAGAACGATAACGAGGGGATGGGAATGGCTGTGGGAGGGACGCAAGATCATGATAGTGACTCAGCCGCGGCTACCTCAACGTCCACCTCAGCCATATTAACCTGATCATCACTTTCGATCTCTATTGCCGCCAAGGCCGCGGCTACCTCAACGTCCACCTCAGCCTCCTCCGCAGCCGGCATATTAACCTGATCATCACTTTCGATCTCTATCGCCACCAAGGCCGCGGCTACCTCAACGTCCACCTCAGCCTCCTCCGCAGCCAGCTCCCCCGCCAACCCTGCGTTTTTTGCTCGCTTAGATTTATAGTTCCTTGGCCTATTTTGTATCTTCTCTATCTTCTAAGCCAAGGAACTATAAATCTAAGCGAGCAAAAAACGCAGGGTTGGCGGGGGAGCTGGCTGCGGAGGAGGCTGAGGTGGACGTTGAGGTAGCCGCGGCCTTGGCGGCAATAGAGATCGAAAGTGATGATCAGGTTAATATGCCGGCTGCGGAGGAGGCTGAGGTGGACGTTGAGGTAGCGGCGGCCTTGGCGGCAATAGAGATCGAAAGTGATGATCAGGTTAATATGCCGGCTGCGGAGGAGGCTGAGGTGGACGTTGAGGTAGCCGCGGCCTTGGCGGCAATAGAGATCTAAAGTGATGATCAGGTTAATATGGCTGAGGTGGACGTTGAGGTAGCCGCGGCCTTGGCGGCAATAGAGATCGAAAGTGATGATCAGGTTAATATGCCGGCTGCGGAGGAGGCTGAGGTGGACGTTGAGGTAGCCGCGGCCTTGGCGGCAATAGAGATCGAAAGTGATGATCAGGTTAATATGCCGGCTGCGGAGGAGGCTGAGGTGGACGTTGAGGTAGCCGCGGCCTTGGCGGCAATAGAGATCGAAAGTGATGATCAGGTTAATATGGCTGAGGTGGACGTTGAGGTAGCCGCGGCCTTGGCAAATATTTGAAGCCCAGCAGCCCTCCACGCTGTATGGGGTTTCGCAAATCATTTAGCATTTAAAATTAAATCATTTGATTTTTTCCTGCTATCGACAGTAACCCCGACGGCATCACCATTCGCATACGATTGGATCGATAAAAAAATATTGGATGGTAATCCCGAGGGTAGCACCAAATCCTTGGATCTAGAGCAAACCGTTGGATGGGAACACCTTTAAGAAAAACGAGGAAACAGTGATGTGAACACCACATTTTGAAAGCAGAAACCCTATACCAAGCTAAAAACTACACAAAGCAAACAATTGATTGGTATCTTATTTCATAGGTAGGTCATTGCTATATACAATAAGTAGTGACTCTTCACTTAATTTTCCAATAACTTTTCACATTCCCAATGACTTTTCACATTCCTAATTTATTTATTTACAGAAAATTCTACCTTTAAACCAATACAAATATTTAAATAGATAATTTAGAAACCGTTACGAATTATTAAATGATTAGAAAACAGGTACCAATTATTAAATTGAGACTGAACTTTAAAAAGGTGAGAGGTAACGGGAAGGTCCATGCACCATGCACTAGGCAAAGCAGAATCGGGCGGGGTACAGAGACATTACTTGATCTTATTAAATATATATCTCTTTACATAAATGCTTTTGCACGAAGTGTTTCGCACTTGTTTTTGTGAACTTTGGATACCACGATATAGTATAGGAATTAAATAAATGTAAATATTAAATTTGTATTAACAATAATTTAAATTTGTATTGGTTTATGTAATGATAATATTAATTTTAATAATTAGTTAACAAAATAATTGTTTTCAGTTATAAATTTGTTAAATAATTGTTTTCGGTTATAATTTGTTAAATAATTATGAAAATTTTTATTGATTTAATTAAAACAAATATTTATATTTTATTTTTTAAGTAATTAGGTATAATCAGGTGTATTTTCATAATAGATTTTTTAGTATTTAAATTAATTATTAGTAATTATTAAGTGGGGTGGCTATTTAACTTTTATCTAAATATTTTATAGTATTATACAAATATACAATGTTAAGATTTATTTTTTTCTAATTAATATATGTCAAATTAATTAATTAAATAAAATATATAAAACATATGGTATTGGTCTATGGATTGTAACAAAAGCTATTTACAAGTTAACAATTTACATTGGTAATGAATGTGAATCTCTATGTTAGAATATATATTATCTAATTTTATAATTAATAATAATAATAATAATTCAAATTAAAGTTAAAATTTAATTTATTTGGTATGATTTTTTTTTTAATGATGATGATGATTATGATGATGGTTAACATCCACGAGACCAATTTGGCCCACGTGACCTAAAGAAGAAAATTTTTTAGTTTGATTTAAGATTTTATTCTTGTGATAAAAAAGATTCAAGAAAAGAAAAGCCTCTGAGCTTACTATATGGACTGCTTGCTGGTTCTAATGACAGTGTTCCTAGTTTATTTGAAATATCTTCTATGTCTTCCTCTTGGTCTCTTGTCAATTCTATGAGATCATCTCTCATTAAATTAACAACTTCTTTTTGTGTAAAATTTCCAAAGCCTTCAATTTAGATTGGGATTAGATGCCTTTACATACAAAATTATGCCTGAGAAACAGAGGATCTGTTATACAGCAATTTTAACTTAAACCTCATGTTATAACTAGGATTTGGTATGATGGATATCCATGCCAAAATCTACGCACAACAATGATGGAAAAACTTATAATTAAGCTTTCACCAATTTATGAACATTTCGCAGAGAGCAATTGTGATAAGCAGCACAGTTCTTAGTAATAGAAACAATGTATATATAATTGTGCGCACAAAGGTTTAAACTCACACCACAAATTTCAACATGTAATACTATAACAATACACAACCTGTAGCGTGTTCATAGTGCGCTCTCAACACATTTATACACTGTTTTTTCCGCCAACATTTTATTGTCCACCCATTAATGATGCAATTCCAATCTTAAGGTTCAGCTGTCCATAAAATCCACACAGTTCTACCAGTTTACAATTGAAGTTCTGAACGCACAGTAGTTATAAATTTTCACACGCATACAATACAATTCCTATGAAAATAGCGCACCCACAGCACTTATTAAGACGCACATCGAGTAGTGTGGTTAACAATACCAAAACAACTTTATATATGAGCTTCACAGAAAATTATAACACACAGTCATTACATAGCCCAATACATCCCTTACACAGAAATGCGCCCTCTTCCTAATTCCACGCACTGTTTTTTTTTCCTTGTTTACATTGAAGAGCTACGAATTGAATCCATTCTTCCTACTGTTCATGCACACAATGGGTCTCTAATTCTAGAGTTCTACATGAGAGAGAATCTACCCTCCTTGGCGGCTAAGTTTAACATCTTTTTCCTTTTTCATCCATAGCTGCCTTATTACAAAAGTAGTCACATATAGAAAAAGTAGCAATGCATAGTAAATTGAGCTTTTCTTTGTTTTTTATAACAACTAATATAGCATGCCTTATTCTAAGCCTATATAGAAAATATGGCATGTTTTTTCCCTTATCTAGTTCCTAATTTTGACTTTAAAAACATAGAAACAGCAGGCAAATGATGCCACTCCTTGCCTATAGATAATCTTTTTGATTTTTGGAATAAATCAAAAGATTTTTCCCCTCACATGCTCGTGCATCACACTCCCAAGGTAGAAAAATTCATGGTCTCCTCATCATGTGGTTTGTGGTCTTGATCTTCTGGATCCCATACTTTGTTCTACAACTGTCCAAATGCTTTATTCCTTTGCTACCACCGCATTTTTGTTGTCCCTTCCTCCATATTATTCTTTCTGTCATAGGTTCAAGTTTTGATTGATCTTGCTTGCTGCTATTTCTATTTTCCTCCATTTTGATTACTGGACCATCAGGTGCCATATTTCTTCAATTTCTATGTCCAGCTTACTACTGTTGTTCCAATTTTCTGTTAATTCAGCTGCTACCATAGATGTTGCTGCTGGTGCCGCCATAGATGTTGCTACCTCGCAAAATTCCTCTCCGTGTGCAACATACTTTGGCTCATTACCTGTAAACACAATCAAATTATTAGCATTAAAATCACAAGACCCACTCGTCTTATTTGTCGATTCCGTCACGAACTTTTCTCTCTGCAGGTTCAAGTCTTTTTTAGGACTCAAAAAATTTTCACTCGCTTTCTCCTCAGCTTTCTGTGGCAATATTTCAGCATGCTGATTTGTATTCACCATGAGATTGTCAGCTAGTCTCGCCTTCTTACCATCTTCTGCTTCATGACTTTCCTTCATGAAAACTTCCCTGCCTTGTTTCCTGAGCAAATTAACCTGTGCATAAGTTCTCTGTCTCTCGAGTTCTCTTCTCTGAATATCTAGTTTCCTGTACAATTCAATAACTTCATTAGGAGTAGATTTTGGAAACTTCACACAACTTTCCATACCTTCGCCAGTGCTTGACCAACTATGAGCTGGTTGTTCTCTTTCAACATCCTCATTAGACTCCTTCGTCTTCATCTCTTTCTCAGATCTTACTATCTCATCATTAATCTAAACAGCATCCATCATCTGCTCCAAGTACTCCTTCCCTCCAAATAACGGAGTTTTTGAATGAGCCTTCTGTCCTGGTACATCTTTTTCCTGCAAAGGCAACAATGTATGATTGACACCATCCTTTCCAAACTTGTAGGTGTTCCTCTTCCCATCATGCATGGTTGCTCTGTCATATTGCCAAGGTCTTCCAAGCAATATGTGACACACGTCCATAGGCATCACATCACAAACAATTTTATCCTTATACTTACCCACTTGAAATTCCACTTCACACTGTTCACTTACCAGTAGTTGATGTCCCTTTTTCAGCCATGACACTTTATAAGGTGTTGGATGCTTCATTGTCCTCAGCTTTACTTTGTCCACTACTTCTATAGAAACCAAATTATCAGTGCTGCCACTATCAATGATCATCTCACAACATTTTCCTTGGAATTTACACACTGTCCTGAATAAAGCCTTCCCTTGTGGTGGTTCAACCATCTCCTTTGCTGGTTTAAGTAAAACTTTATCAAGTACCAGAGACTGTCCTCTTTCTGGTGTATTTACTTCTTCTGTTATTGGTGCCAGTGGTGCCTCTTCCTAAGATGGAGCCACAATTGCATTCCTCTGCTTTATTTCTGCATTCTCTCGGCACTCAAAAGCTCTATGTCCCAGCTTATTGCATCTGTAACATCTTATTTCTCTCCCTCCTCCTCTGCCTCCTCTTCCTCTAGAAAAACTTCCTCTGCCTCTTTCATCACCTTATGTGGATGCATGCTGGGTTGAGCTACTGCTAGCTCCTTCTGCAGGTATTGTAGATCTTCCACTACCACCTTGACTTTATTTTCCTCGGAAAGTCCCTCTCCCTCTGGCAGACTGCTTCCTTATGAGTTTTTCCTCTGCTTTCAGTGCTATCTCATAAGCTTCCTCTACTGTTTTTTGAGAGAGTAAACTTATCTCATCCTGAATGTCCATCGTGAGGCAATTCATATATCTAGCTACTTTCTCATCTGTATCTTGGGCTTCTCCAGCTCTTATGCCACCTTATAGAATTCCTTTGTATATTCCTTCACTGTTAAAGCTCTCTGCCTAAGATTTTGCATTTGTCCAAACAATGTTTGCTCATAATTACTTGGAAAAAACTTACCTTTTAACTTTGCAACCATTTTGCTCCAATTCTTGATTGGCTGCTTACCAAGTCTCTTCCTTTCCACCTGCACACCATCCCACTAGAATGTAGCATGGCATTTTAGTTTGGTGACAACAAACTTTACCTTCTTCTCATCTTTCGTTTCTTCATAATCGAAGAATTTCTCCTTGCTATTAATCCAGTGAATCAATTCTTCTAGATTCAGTCCTCCTTGGTAGATCGACACTAATTGATTCCAAGGCCTCGCTGTGGATTTCAACACTGACTGAAAGAACTTCATCTCAGGAGTAACCTCTACAGTTTCCTCCTGTGTAGCTTCAACTTCGGGCTCACTGAAATCTCCGTCATCTATGTTCCCGTCTGAGGTTAACGCATCCAATCTAGCTCGGAGCTCTTCTATGCTTTCCATTATTTCAATGTTTGCAACAGGTCGTCCTCTTCCACCACGTCCTCGTCCTCGTCCTCTTCCAATTCTGAAAGCCATCCTTCTCCTGCTCCTGAGATTCAATTCTATGTCAGTTGCTGGCTCTGATACCACTAATGATGGACTGCTTGCTGGTTCTAATGACAGTCTTCCTAGTTTGTTTGAAATATCTTCTATGTCTTCCTCTCGGTCTCTTGTCAATTCTTTGAGATCATCTCTCATTAAATTAACAACTTCTTTTTGTGTAAAATTTCAAAGGCCTTCAATTCAGATTGGGATTAGATGCCTTTACATACAAAATTATGCTTGAGAAACAAAGGATCTGCTATACAACAATTTTAACTTAAAGCTCATGCTATAACTGCGATTTGGTATGATGGATATCCATGCCAAAATCTACGCACAACAATGATGGAAAAACTTATAATTAAGCTGTCACCAATTTATGAACATTCCGCACACAACAATTGTGATACGCAACACAGTTCTTAATAATAGAAACAATGTATATATAATTGTGCGCACAAAGGTTTAAACGCACACCACAAATTTCAACATGTAATACTATAACAATACACAACCTGTAGCGTGTTCACAGTGCGCTCTCAACACATTTATACACGGTTTTTTCCGCCAACGTTTCACTGTCCACGCATTAATGATGGAATTCCAAACTTAAGGTTCCACTGTCCATAAAATCCACACAGTTCTACCAGTTTACAATTGAAGTTCTCAACGCACAGTAGTTATAAATTTCCACAGGCATACAATACAATTGCTATGAAAATAGCGCACACACAGCAGTTATTAAGACGCTCATCCAGTCGTGTGGTTAACAATACCAAAACAACTTTATATATGAGCTGCACATAAAATTATAACACACAGAAATGCGCCCTCTTCCTAATTCCAGGCACTGTTTCTTTTTTCTTTTTTACATTGAAGAGCTGCGAATTGAATCCATTCTTCCTACTGTTCATGCACACAATGGGTTTCTAATTCTGGAGTTCTACATGAGAGAGAATCTTCCCTCCTTGGCGGCTAAGTTTAACATCTTTTTCGTTTTTCATCCATAGCTGCCTTATTACAAAAGCAGTCACATATAGAAAAAGTAGCAATACATAGTAAATTGAGCTTTTCTTTTTTTTTATTAACAACTAATCTAGCATGCCTTATTCTAAGCCTATCTAGAAAAGATGGCATGTTTTTTCCCTTATCTAGTTCCTAATTTTAACTAAAAAAACATAGAAACAACAAGCAAAGGATCCCACTCCTTGCCTGTAGATAATATTTTTGATTTTTGGAATAAATTAAAAGATTTTTCCCCTTCTCAGTCACATTCTCCTGCATCACTATAATTTTGACATCTTAAAAGGCTAGGAAGGTAAGTGTTGCAATAAAGATTATGATCTAATGTGGTTGTACTCCGATCACTCTAAGAGATTCATCCTTGATGTACATATTTCCATCCATGGTCTTTTAGTCACTGCTCAACTACCCATTTCTCTATGGAGGTCATGAGAGTTCGTTTTAATCTTCGCTATATTAATTTTCTTCTTTGACCTAGTTGAAACATAGAGATACTTTTGATCTTTCAGGGTGGGGTTGATGACCTCGTTATAATATCTTGATTTCCTTTTAGGTGCTAAATCTTTCTCACACCACAGTTTTCTTTGAACTTAGAAGTAACAATATTTTTAATGTTATTAGTGTTTTGCAATGCCACATTCTCTTCGATGTCCCAATGGTTTAATGAGGCCCTCATGTCTTTATAATAACCTCGCTTAAGCCTTAGGTGCTTTTGGGTGGAATCTAAAACTAGGTTAGGAAGTCTATCATCTCCTATGTTATTGAGTTTGTGCTTGTATGACATCAGACTAGTCATAGCTAGGCTCTCGATAAGGGAAATACCCAATTCTATAAGCAAAATAGGATAGTGTGTATTGCTTTAACTTTGACTTATACATTATAAAACACTTATGGATTTGCTCAATATTTCTTGAGAATTCCCTAGAGATTCTGCAACCCCAATACGTATATTAACTTTTAATGTTTTTTAGCTTTAATACAAGATAATTATTCATTTTTAATGTTTTTTAATCATATCTTACAAAAGCTAAGTGAAATATGGATTTTACAAAAAGTAAAGTTAAACTCATTTCATAAAAAATTACGAGGGAAGTGATGAGTTATTAAAAAATAGTAAATTATTATAATTTTTTTTTATTCTAAATTTATTAATATAACCAAATTAGAAAAATAGTGATAAATTTATTTATTTTATAATTATACAAATTTCAAATAATAAATATTATTATTATTTCTAATTTAACTATTACATTTAATAAAAATCTTTGAAATTTAAACATAATTTGTAGTTAGTTATTTTAAAAGCAGTGTGCTCATCACATAAATCAGAGCACTAAAAATTTGTTTTTAAACTCAGCTTTCCCATGGGATACCTTTTTATATATTGAATTCAAAAGATCAAGCACAAAATTTTTCTACTATATCATAAAAGTTATATTAAGTAACAATGTTTAATTTAAATGATAGTTTTGTTTGGTTAGTGATTTTTCTTTTTGGATCAAATTACTTTTATTAGATTTTCAAAATGGCATAGCATACAAAATTTGTCTTAAGATTCCTTACACTCTAGTGTACTTCCCACCAAAATTTTTAAGGTTGGAAATTAGAAGATACCAAAAGAGATACTTAGCATAAATTATTTTGTTGAGGCATAGAAGTCATGTCATACTAATAATAACCAAAAAAGACCAAAAATTGACATCATCAAATAAATAAACCTTACCGGCTATTGCCTTGAAGTTGAAAGACACATTTTGTTCCCCTTAGAAACATACTAGGTCTTTCTTACCTTCCTAGTGTTCTATTGCCTATGATATGTTATATTACAACATTTGTGTTATTATATTGTTTACCCTACAACCTTGCACACAATTCCTAAGCCTCATTGCTAGGAGTCTAGGCTCTGCTCCAGTACCAACACCCTCCTTGGAAGGTTAACCTTGCAATGATAGCTTTCCACTTCTTCTTTATCCACCCCGAGGACATGTGACCACCCGGATTGCATTTGGACTAAGGAAATGGAAAGATGCACATCCAGAGGATGGTTCATGTATAACCATAACCACTAAATAACCTAATCACCTAGTCCTTGTATACTTTCATTGTTATAATCTTCTTCCAATAGCACATCTCTTCCCTCTTTGTTCCATCCTTGGCATTTGGCAACCTACAGAGGTTATGCAATGCAAACAAATGACCTCTTTGTTCCATCTTTGGAATTTGGCATTCTGTATAGGTTATGCAAAGCACACAAATGACCTATGCAAGGCTTCTCTATTCCTTAGACTAGGAATTCCTAGAGGCAACCATTTCCTTTTAAATCTTTGTATTTACTTTCTTCATTTGTGAAGTGTTTCCCTAAATTTTTCCAAGATTTATTTTCTTTTCACGGTTACTCATTGTATTCTTGTTTACATTTTCATGGGTAATGCTCCATCACCAATTTATGAACATTCCGCACACAGCAATTGTGATACGCAACACAGTTCTTAATAATAGAAACAATGTATATATAATTGTGCGCACAGAGGTTTAAACGCACACCACAAATTTCAGCATGTAATACTATAACAATACACAACCTGTAGCGTGTTCATAGTGCGCTCTCAACACATTTATACACGCTTTTTTCCGCCAACGTTTCACTATCCACCCATTAATGACGCAATTCCAATCTTAAGGTTTAGTTGTCCATAAAATCTGCACAGTTCTACCAGTTTACAATTGAAGTTCTGAACGCACAGTAGTTATAAATTTCCACAAGCATACAATACAATTGCTATGAAAATAGCGCATGCACAACAGTTATTAAGACGCACATCCAGTCCTGTGGTTAACAATACCAAAACAACTTTATATATGAGCTTCACATAAAATTATAACACACAATCATTACATAGCCCAATACATCCCCTACACAGAAACGCGCCCTCTTCCTAATTCCAGGCATTGTTTTTTTTTTCTTTTTAACATTGAAGAGCTCCGAATTGAATCCATTCTTCCTACTATTCATGCACACAATGGGTCTCTAATTCTGGAGTTCTACATGAGAGAGAATCTTCCCTCCTTGGCGGCTAATTTTAACATCTTTTTCCTTTTTCATCCATAGTTGGCTTATTACAAAAGCAGTCACATATAGAAAAAGTAGCAATACATAGTAAATTGAGCTTTTCTTTTCTTTTTTATAACAACTAATCTAGCATGCCTTATTCTAAGCCTATCTAGAAAAGATGGCATGTTTTTTCCCTTATCTAGTTGCTAATTCTAACTAAAAAAACATAGAAACAGCAGGCAAAGGATCCCACTCCTTGCCTGTAGATAATATTTTTGATTTTTGGAATAAATCAAAAGATTTTTCCCCTTCTGAGTCACATGCTCCTACATTAGACTCCCATGGTAGAAAAATTCATGGTCTCCTGATCATGTGGTTTGTGGTCTTGATCTTCTTGATCCCATACTTTGTTCTGCAACCGTCCAAATGCTTTATTCCTTTGCTGCCACCGCATTTCTGTTGTCCTTTCCTCCATCTTCTTCTTTCTGTCAATCAGGTTCAAGTTCTGATTGATCTTGCTTGCTGCTATTTCTATTTTCCTCCATTTTGATTGCTGCACCATCAGCTGCCATATTTCTTCAATTTCTATGTCCAGCTTATTACTGTTGTTCCCAATTTCTATTAATTCAGCTGCTACCATAGATGTTGCTGCTGCTGCCGCCATAGATGTTGCTACCTCCCAAACTTCCTGTCCCTCTGCAACATACTTTGGCTCATTACATGTAAACACAATCAAATTGTTAGCACTAAAATCACAAGACCCACTGGTCTTATTTATCGATTCCGTCACGAACTTTTCTCTCTGCAGGTTCAAGTCTTTTTCAAGAATCAAAAATTTTTCGCTCGCTTTCTCCTCAACTTTCTGTGGCAATATTTCAGCATGCTGATTTGTATTCACCATGAGACTGTCAGCTAGTCTCGCCTTCTTACCATCTTCTGCTTCATGACTGTCCTTCATGAAAACTTCCCTGCCTTGTTTCCTTAGCAAATTAACCTGTGCATAAGTTCTCTGTCTCTCGAGTTCTCTTCTCTGAAGATCTAGTTTCCTGTACAATTCAATAACTTCATTAGGAGTAGATTTTGGAAACTTCACACAACTTTCCATACCTTTGCCAGTGCTTGAGCAACTATGAGCTGGTTGTTCTCTTTCAACATCCTCATTAGACTCCTTCGTCTTCATCTCTTTCTGATATCTTACTATCTCATCATTGATGTGAACAGTATCCATCATCTGCTCCAAGTTCTCCTTCCCTCCAAATAACAAAGTTTTTGAATGAGTCTTCTGTCCTGGTACATCTTCTTCCTGCAAAGGCAACAATGTATGATTCACACCATCCTTTCCAAACTTGTAGATGTTCCTCTTCCCATCATGCATGGCTGCTCTGTCATATTGCCAAGGTCTTCCAAGAAATATGTGACACACGTCCATAGGCATCGCATCACAAACAATTTTATCCTTATACTTACCCACTTGAAATTCCACTTCACACTGTTCACTTACCAGCAGTTGATGTCCCTTTTTCAGCCATGACACTTTATAAGGTGTTGGATGCTTCATTGTCCTCAGCTTCAATTTGTCCACTACTTCCGTAGAAACCAAATTATCAGTGCTGCCACTATCAATGATCATCTGGCAACATTTTCCCTGCACTTTACACATTGTCCTGAATAAAGCCTTCCTTTGTGGCGGTTCAGCCATCTCCTTTGATGGTTTAAGTAAAACTTTATTAAGTACCAGAGACTCTCCTCTTTCTGGTGTATTTACTTCTTCTGTTATTGCCGCCACTGGTGCCTCTTCCTCAGCTGGAGCCACAATTGCATTCCTCTACTTTATTTCTGCATTCTCTTGGCACTCAAAACCTCTATGTCCCAGCTTATTGCATCTGTAACATCTTATTTCTCTGCCTCCTCCTCTGCCTCCTCTTCCTCTAGAAAAAATCCCTCTGCCTCTTGCATCACCTCCTGTGGATGCATGCTGGGTTGAGCTACTGCTAGCTCCTTCTGCAGGTGCTATAGATGTTCCACTACCACCTTGACTTTCTTTTCCTCGGAAAGTCCCTCTCCCTCTGGCAGACTGCTTCCTGATGAGTTTTTCCTCCGCTTTCAGTGCTATCTGATAAGCTTCCTCTACTGTTTTTGGAGACAGTAAACTTCTCATCCTGAATGTCCATCCTAAGGCCATTCATATATCTAGCTACTTTCTCATCCGTATCTTGGGGTTCTCCAGCTCTTATGCTCACGTTATAGAACTCTTCTGTATATTCCTTCACTGTTAAAGCTCTGTGCCTAAGATTTTGCATTTGTCTAAACAATGTTTGCTGATAATTAGTTGGAAAAAACTTACCTTTTAACTTTGCGAACATTTTTCTCCAATTCTTGATTGGCTGCTTACCGAGTCTCTTCCTTTCTGCCTGCACACCATCCCACCAGAGTGTTGCATGGCCTTTTAGTTTGGTGACAACAAACTTTACGTTCTTATCATCTTCCGTTTCTTCATAATCGAAGAATTTCTCCATGCTATTAATCCAGTCAATCAATTCTTCTGGATTCAGTCCTCCTTGGTAGATCGACACTAATTGATTCCAAGGCCTCACTATCGATTTCAACACTGACTGAAAGAACCTCATCTCAGGAGTAACCTCTATAGTTTCCTCCTATGTAGCTTCCACATCGGGCTCACTGACATCTCCGTCATCTATGTTCCTGTCTGAGGTTAACGCATCTAATCTAGCTCGTAGCTCTTCTATGCTTTCCATTATTTCAGCGTTTGCAATAGGTCGTCCTCTTCCACCACGTCCTCGTCGTTGTCCTCTTCCAATTCTGAAAGCCATCCTTCTCCTGATCCTGAGATTCAATTCTATGTGAGTCGCTGGCTCTCATACCACTAATGATGGACTGCTTGCTGGTTCTAATGGCAGTCTTCCTAGTTTGTTTGAAATATCTTCTATGTCTTCCTCTCGGTCTCTTGTCAATTCTCTGAGATCATCTGTCATTAAATTAACAACTTTTCATTGTGTAAAATTTCCAAGGTCTTCAATTCAGATTGGGATTACATGCCTTTACATACAAAGTTATGCCTGAGAAACAGAGGATCTGTTATACAGAAATTTTAACTTAAAGGTCATGCTATAACTGCGATTTGGTATGATGGATATCCATGCCGAAAATCTACGCACAACAATGATGGAAAAAATTACAATTCTTAATAATAGAAACAATGTATATATAATTGTGCACACAGAGGTTTAAACGCAAACCACAAATTTAAAGATGTAATACTATAACAATACACAACCTATAGCGTGTTCACAGTGCGCTCTCAACACATTTATACACAATTTTTTCCACCAACGTTTCGCTGTCCACGCATTAATGATGGAATTCCAAACTTAAGGTTCCGCTGTCCATAAAATCCACACTGTTCTACCAGTTTACAATTGAAGTTCTCAACGCACAGTAGTTATAAATTTCCACATGCATACAATACAATTGCTATGAAAATAGCACACGCACAACAGTTATTAAGACGCACATCCAGTCCTGTGGTTAACAATACCAAAACAACTTTATATATGAGCTGCACAGAAAATTATAACACACAGCCATTACATAGCCCAATACATCCCCTACACAGAAACGAGTCCTCTTCCTAATTCCACGCACTGTTTTTTTTCTTTTTTACATTGAAGAGTTACGAATTGAATGCATTCTTCCTACTGTTCATGCACACAATGGGTTTCTAATTCTGGATTTCTACATGAGAGAGAATCTTCCCTCCTTGGCGGCTAAGTTTAACATCTTTTTCCTTTTTCATCCATAGCTGCCTTATTGCAAAAGCAGTCACATATAGAAAAAGTAGCAATACATAGTAAATTGAGCTTTTCTTTGTTTTTTTATAACAACTAATCTAGCATGCCTTATTCTAAGCCTATCTAGAAAAGATGGCAGGTTTTTTCCCTTATCTAGTTCTTAATTTTAACTAAAAAAACATAGAAAGAGAAAGCAAAGGATCCCAGTCCGTGCCTGTAGATAATCTTTTTGATTTTTGGAATAAATCAAAAGATTTTTCCCCTTCTGAGTCACATGCTCCTGGATCACTATAGTTTTGACATTTAAAAGGCTAGGAAGGTAAGTGTTGCAATAAATATTATGATCTAATGTGGTTGTACTCGATGTCCAAATGGTTTAATGAGGCCCTCATGTCTTTATAATAACCTCGCTTAAGCGTTAGGTGCTTTTGGGTGGAATCTAAAACTAGGTTAGGAAGTCTATCATCTCCTATGTTATTGAGTTTGTGCTTGTATGACATCAGACTAGTCATAGCTACGCTCTCGATAGGGGAAATACCCAATTCTATAAGGATAATAGGATAGTGTGTATTGCTTTAACTTTGACTTATACATTATAAAACGCTTATGGATTTGCTCAATATTTCTTGAGAATTCTCTAGAGATTCTGCAGCCCCAATACATATATTAACTTTTAATGTTTTTTAGCTTTAATACAAGATAATTATTCATTTTTAATGTTTTTTAATCATATCTTACAAAAGCTAACTGAAATATGGATTTTACAAAAAGTAAAGTTAAACTCATTTCATAAAAAATTACGAGGGAAGTGATGAGTTATTAAAAAATAGTAAATAATTATAATTTTTTTTTATCTAATTTATAATTAAAACCAAATTAGAAACATAGCGATAAATTTATTTAATTTATAATTATACAAATTTCAAATAATAAATATTTAATTATTATTTCTAATTTAACTATTACATTTAATAAAAATCTTTGAAATTTAAACATAATTTGTAGTTACTTATTTTAAAAGCAGTGTGCTCATCACATAAATCAGAGCACTAAAAATTTGTTTTGAAACTCAACTTTCCTAGGGGATACCTTTTTATATAGTGAATTCAGAAGATCATGCACAAAATTTCACTACTATATCATAAAAGTTATATTAAGTAACAATGTTTAATTTAAATGATAGTTTTGTTTGGTTAGTGATTTTTATTTTTGGATCAAATTACTTTTATTAGATTTTCAAAATGGCATAGCATACAAAATTTGTCTTAAGAGTCCTTACACTCTAGTGTAATTCCCACCAGAATTTTTAAGGTTGGAAATTGGAAGATACCAAAAGAGATACTTAGCATACATTATTTTGTTGAGGCATAGAAGTCATGTCATACTAATAATAACCAAAAAAGACAAAAATTGACATCATCAAATAAATAAACCTTACCGGCTATTGCCTTGAAGTTGAAAGACACATTTTGTTCCCCTTAAAAACATACTAGGTATTTCTTACCTTCCTAGTGTTCTACTGCCTATGATATGTTATATTACAATATTTGTGTTATTATATTTTTTACCCTACAACCTTGCACACAATTCCTAAGCCTCATAGCCCAGTACCAACACCCTCCTTGGAAGGTTAACCTTGGAATGATAGCTTTCCACTTCTTCTTTATCCACCCCGAGGACATGTGACCACCTGGATTGCATTTGGACTAAGGAAATGGAAAGATGCACATCCACACGATGGTTCATGTATAACCATAACCACTAAATAACCTAATCACCTGGTCCTTGTATACTTTCATTGTTATACTCTTCTTCCAATCGCACATCTCTGCCCTCTTTGTTCCATCCTTGGCATTTGGCAACCTATAGAGGTTATGCAATGCAAACAAATGACCTCTTTGTTCCATCTTTGGAATTTGGCATTCTGTATAGGTTATGCAAAGCACACAAATGACCTATGCAAGGCTTCTCTATTCCTTAGACTAGGAATTTCTAGAGGCAACCATTTCCTTTTAAATCTTTGTATTTACTTTCTACATTTGTGAAGTGTTTCCCTAAATTTTTCCAAGATTTATTTTCTTTTCATGGTTACTCATTGTATTCTTGTTTACATTTTCATGGGTAATGCTCCGTCCCAATTTCCTATAGGGAGCATAAGGGCATTGATCCTTTGATACCATAACTTGAAGTGTGGGAAGGACTTCTAGGTTTGGGTGTTCTAAATTAAAATTCCTTTCCTTCTTATGATTTGTCACTAGTCACTGTGTCATAAGGTGGAAACTTTTAAACTCTTTATAGTTTCACAACGCATAGGTAAATTAATATTCCTTTCCTTCTTATGATTTTTTAGTGGTGACTATGTCATAAGGTGTAAACTCTTAAACTCTTCATTGTTTCAAAACTGAGACTCTAGTTTCTTTTGTTTTCCTTTCTGTTTGGTAGAGAAGAGAATGATGCAAAACTAGCCCTATTTCTGGGTTTGGGTTTTCGTCTCCACATAGGTTCGTGGGAGGATGGAGGTTCTTCCAGCGCCCACTATTGAGATCCTCAACCACTTAATGTTAGTTACTGCCCATTTGGAATTTTTTTCTTTTAATTCTTTTTCTAGTATGCCAAAACAAGTTTTATATTTCTCTTATTATGATATGTTATTAGGCAAATTACTATTAACTCATTCCTAGTGTCAATCCCCACTTTCCAAATGGAAGAGAAAAGCCTAGTGAGATAGCTATGTCATTAGACTAGTTAAATTAAAGGTGCCTCTAGTATATGTACAAGATTTAATTCTCAACTATGGTCCCTTTCATAAGGATTTAAATTGTTTTCAAAGTCGAGACTAGACTTACTAAGTATATCTTCAACTTTGTACCAAGGATTCTTAGACAGATTCTTAGCCTAATACTATGAGGTTGCTACAAGTTGGCTTCAATAAATCCATTCGAGTGATGGGTTCTCATGAAACATTTCCTAGAAAGAGTTTTCTCTCGCTACCTAACTTCATGTGTTACTTGCAATTCATTAAGCCCTTAGAGATTATCTTATGGGGGGAACTATTTTAGTTATTAGTGGAAGGGATATGTTTGTAAGGTTTGTTTTTACAATATCTCAACAAAGTATTTAGGCTTGATATAGGTTGTTTCCTAATTTCACGTTTTATTGTAATTATTTTAATACTAGTGGTTCTAGCCATTGTATGGTAATTATTCTAATACTGGTGGTTCTAGCCATTGTAGCTAGAGGTTAATCCAACTTGGACCCTATAACCCATAGTCAACTTGTTAACATGAGACAGCTTTCTATTTTAATATGTAGATATCTCCGTCAAATTTTTTTATATCTATTTTCCCGACAAAGTTTGGTTTACTGCTTGCCCAATACTAACCTTATCATTCCACCCAAGGTTTAATTGTACAATTATTTGAAACCAAGAGTTATATCCTCATATTTTTCCTATAGCTATTGAGAACTTAGTTGAGTTTATATATTCTTTTCTAAACATGCTATGATAGCTTCTCATGTATTCATAGTCCACTCCTGGATTAAGTGATATAAATTTATCGGAGAATAAGCTCCATTACCAAAATGAGCCTAGTTTAGAATTCCTAATACAACCACCTAGTTACAATAAGAAAACTTGCTTTATCGGGATGGTTAGCCTAGTATCTTGAGGTCCACATGTTGGGCCCTACTCAAACTTAAGATCTATGGTCAAGGTCTGACCTAATGAACTAGATTTTCATATTACCCACAATGGATGAATCTTGCACACTCGTTTATTGTAAGAAGTTAGTACCTAAATATTCCTTATTACATCTTGACTCAATACTAGCTCATCCACAAAAATATCCTATATTCCAATCAATGCTTACATTACCAAAGGACATGGATAACATCTAGCTCAAAGCATTAAATTTATTTAGATAACCATATCTAAAATAGATTTATAGTAGTTCAATATGAGGCGATTACTTCTAGCTCCAGTACCTAAGAAATGAATGGATACTCTATTTAAATTTATCTTAGGCCACTACTATTCCAACATATCTATATATATATATAATATATATATATATATATATATATATATATAATATATATATATATAATATATATATATATATATATATATAAATATATATATAGATATATAAATATATATCCACAACTCTCCTAATCCAATCAGTTTTCACATGATAAATAAATTAAACATAATTGTACTATAATATATTAACAAATTTCCACATATCAACACACAATTTTCTTTTGTTATAGGATAATAAAAATAAATAGTGGAATTCAATTCCCCTTCCAATTTACAATATCACTATTCTAAATCCCCATACACCGACATCCCTGCGTTAGGTTCAAAATACATACAACTAAGTTTCCTTGCTACAAGTAAATTCCTATATGTGACTAACTATGAAATGCAACTAACTGTGAAATGCAACAAACTCATAGAATAATGCAATCTAATAATAGTTAATTCAATTTGATTCACCATTACAGATACATGGGAATTTCACACATTTTATACTCAACCTAGAACTCTCAATGGAGTTCACCCACAAGCTCTCCTTGCCACTAATCAACCCCCCCTAGATCCCCTTCTCAATCATTAAATACTTGTCTTTCACTATAAGGTTTCCTTCTAGCTAAGTCCCTCTTTTGTGGATATTCTTATCCACTTGCCTATGTTTCTCACTAAAAGCCTAAGTTTCTCTCCCATGGTGATTTATGCTTAAGATCTTTCTCCAACTAAGAAACCTAATGGATATTTGTTTATCATCCATTAATCTCATGTATAATTCTATTCTAGAATACCTATGATGAAAGAATTATCAAATCTCATTTATCAATCAGATTTTATCTTTGTTTTGTTTTGGCAAGAAAAGTTCCTCATTGCCAAGTACATACATCTCATCTATTTATTTATTAATAAATGACTATTTACATAATTAATTCAATAATATTCTTTTATTTTATTTTTTCATTCTTCTTCACCCAACTCTGCATCCCCAAATGAGAGGGGTAACTTTTGTGACTTCAACTCAACACAGAGACTTATACCACCTTACTAATTTTCCAAATAACAAGATATAACTTTCACTCATGAGCAAACAAGGGGTAATGTCAAGAATTAAGACCATATCAAAATATGCTCCAACCCATAAATATAAACTCTTGAAATTGCATAGAAAAGAAGAGGAACTAGAAGAGAGAGACCTTACTAAGAGCACTAAATGGACGAACTCACACTTTCTAGAAATTCACTCACAACTCTCCATCTTGCAAGGGTGATGAGAGAGAACCATACATTGTAAATTAGGGTACCATGGTATTATGGGAAAAGCATTAACGAAATACCATCCCAAACACTATCTTAGCGGAAGACTAGTAACCAAATACCATCCCAAACTTGAGAATCTCATTGGCACTTATCCCTCCTTAGCTTGGGCAGAAGCCCCAAAGAGTAGCCATGGCACTCGACCAAAACACCTCCAACCTCCTGACAACTCTAACTTATTGACTAACCTCGCAAAGTCGATTGAAACTCCAAACAAAAGATATAACAATTGGCTGAGGGTAACTAATCGTTAGGCCTCACATTTGATGGAAGGGGTTGCACATAAAGGCTTAGTAATTAAGAGCTTATGAAAGGGGCAGTCCCCAATAGCGTCACTTGGGACACTTGTTCCCTCATATGGTCACCCCATAGGGGACATCCATTTAGTTATTATAAAAATTATCATAAACTCATTTTTACTTTGGATATAATATTTTTATTTTGGATTTATCATATGTTTAGATAATTAGATTCCAAAAATCATTTAAGTATAAAACAATTTATTGAATAGATTTAATTCCTTATGATATTTGGTTGATAAGTGATCTATATTGATTATTAATAGTAATATTTTTATTATAATTATAATTATATATAATTAATGATTTCTTTAGTATTATAATTATCAAAATAAATTATCATTATTTTTATTTATATGATAAAAAATGCATGAATGTATATATGTGTTTATATGTGAGTCTTTCATGTTTACATATAGAATATTTTTATTTCTAATTATATGTTTACTAATTAAACTTAATGATATGTTTAATAATTAAATTCTACATATATGTATTGTTTCAAATATGGTAAATATTGCAATTCCTTCTACAAATGAGTGTACATGTATATGTTAAATATTTTAGGTAAGTCTTTCACTACCTAGATCCAAAATTTCAATCTCCTTATAGAGGCATAAGATAGCATAATGTTCAAAACAATAAAAAGGATTATACTTATAGTGAAAAATGGGTTAGATTAGCAATGAGGATAGAGTATGACACTAGAAAATAAAATACGCATTAGCCTAGCATAAACTTATAAAAAGTCATCAAAGTACATAGTTGCAACTTAAATAGGGTCCTCATTATCATTGGGGGTGCTACCTACTAAGCTAGTGATACCAAGTTGTTCCTCTATGTAAAAAAGGTGCTAATATAGGTCCCTTCTATAATGATACAAATGAAAGATAATTTTGAGGAAAGCATAACTGTTGACCCAAAATTTTGATATGAGAGAAAAGTTCTATGAAGATTCCCAAGAAATGTCTCAACATTTCACAAAGAGGTACTATACACCCTTAAAAATTTGAGCATTTGAAAATCATAAATTTTAACTTCTATAACAGAATGTAGAAACCAAAAATAAAATAGGAAACTATTAATGAAGAGAGTGAGGTGATGAGCCCATGATTTTGGGGTGAAGTCCGAAATCGTAAAAGAATTAGAGAGAAAGATATAGGAAAAATAAGAGATGAAAATCATGGATAACAAGTTGCACTTTTGGAGGGCATAACTCCTAAGCCAAGTATTGGAATTGAGAAAATGAAAAACCAATGAAAAGGTATTGATGTGAAGGTTATTCTAGTGGTCTGAAAATTTTGATATGGGCACTAATTTGGAAAATAAATTTCCCCTTCTAGCTAGCTACAAAAGTATAACACCATCATGAAGACTTCTAACATGACTAGAATCACTGAAGCATGGGATGAGTTGAGTACTATGGATAATGAAAATTTAATAGCCACTAATATAAAGTGCCTCAAAGAAGGCACTAGTTTAGATTATGATATTGAATGTGACTAAAAAATGCTAATATAACTATGATGAAAATAGTAAAACAAGATACACATGGATGGTGAAGAATATAAATAGTGAGGAAAAACAATAGAATGAGACAACCATGCAATAGATTTTCCCATATGTAATAAATTCAGTGAGAAAATCTATTTAACCTTCCCTTTACTAATTTTCCATGAAATATTAAACACGATGCATCAATTTATATGTTATATATACACATGTGTGTGATGTATATGTGTGTATGAATGTGATCTATGTATGCATGCTTAATGATTTCATGATGATTGACAACAATTTTTTTTATAGTTATTGTGATTCTTGAAGACAATTCTATATAGATTTGTAACACTTATTGTCCACAGGAAAAGGTGTTAGAAGAGTTGTAGTGGATTGCATAAACGTACCTTACTTAGGTTGTATACAAGTGGATCCATGTGTGGATGTCACAATACCATGGGCAAATACCATTGGTTAATGAATACCACGGGTGGATGTCACTTAGAATACCATGGGTGGATGCCACTTAGAATACTATGGGTAAATTCCATGGGTGGATGAATACTATGGGATGATGCCACTTTCTATTTGGATCATTCCTCCCTCATTAAGAAGAAATGCTCCATTTTGTGTGAAGTTCCCTCCTACGAAGCCTTTGTTGAATATGAGGTGCCAGTAAAGAGAATTGTTTTATGTGGTTAACCCATAACCATGATAAACGAATATCTGATGATAGAGATACCATGTAATGCTTGTGATCAACTATGACACTGATAATGTGTGGCCCAGAAAGTGAACTTCAATGAACTATGGGTTTGTGGATGACCCATAACCATGATGAATGAAGATCCGAGGATAGAGATACCATGTAATGATTGTGACCAACTGTGATACTTACTGTGTGCGGCCTAGCAAACAAACTTCGATAAAGTGTGGGTTTGTGGATGATCCATATCCATGACAAACTAAGATTCGAGGATAGAGATACCTTGTAATGCTTGTGACCAACTATGATATGAATAATGTGTGGCCTAGCAAATGGACTTCGATGACAAGGATTTTGTGTGGTTGACCCATAATTGTGATGTTTGTTGTTGACGAAGTAGCAGGTGCCTACATAGCTTGGTGTGCAAGGGCACATCTCTAAACAACCTAAGTTGAATGTTGCTATGTTGAAACTAATGAAAGTGAAGCAGGTGCCTACTAAAGCACGGTGGGAGGGCAAGTCTCCAAGGGAACCTGCTCCAAATGTTGGAAATAAATGGGTCAGTATAACTTAGAATATTTATTATAACTTGTTTTTGGAAACATAAGGATGATTTTTCATCTTCCCATCTATTGGAAATCCTTATGTAGCCACTCTAGAATCTCATATTCGTGCTGCAACTTTTCAGTCGTCACAAAATATCTGAAAAAATAGCTTATTTTAAATTAGCAATATCTCCCACATCCGAACTCCTAGTGGTGGACCCAATGTTTTTTGAAATTGCATGATTTTTCAAGAGCAGCTAAGATTTGTAATGATTGTTATGAAATTATGCATAGAATGGCAAAAAATTATAGGGGAGTAGCCATCCACTAGTTGTCATAAAAAACAATTCTACAACATAGTTGATTTTAAATCGACAATATCTCCCTCATTTGGACTTCAATTTAGTCAGTTTTTCTTGAATTTGAGTACTTTTTTCCAAGGAATCTAGATATGTTATTTGTTTTTGTAAATTTTTCACCAAAAATTTTAGATTTGATTTGCAAACTCGCCACCCAAAAACATTCATGCAAAAAAAACTGAAAAAAAAGAAAAATTCTTCCCGCTTGGCCCAAGAAAATGCTCTGTGGAGGACGTAGAACATGCCTGAAGTTTTTTGAATATTTATAAAAATGTTTGAACTGAAATATGCAACAAACCATCATCCCCAAGGAATCATAACCTGCTCTCATACTACTGATCTAGATTTTGGGGGGAGGCCCCTAAGATAGGAAAAATTGCAATGCTAGAAAGAAAATGAGAGAACACATAGAAAATAAAACCACAAAGAAATTTTATATTGAAACAAAGAATAATTGTAAAAGGTACATTGTGGTGGACAAAATATCCTTATACAATACAATGGGTGAATTCCATGGGTGAATAAATACCATGGGTGGATGTCACAATACCATGAGTAAATACCATGAGTGAACGAATATCATGGCTAGATGTCACTTACAATACCATGGGTGGATAAATACCATGGGTAGATGCCACTTATAATACCATGGGTAAATTGCATGGGTGGATGAGTAACATGGGTGGATGAATACCATGGGTTGATGCATTTTCTATTTGGATCTCTAAGGAAAAAGGAGACCGAGATGATTAAGCGCTCACGACTATAGATGAAAAGTTGGAAGATCTTGTGGATGAGCATGGTAGAGGATTCATATCATATGAGGCAAAATCTCATCTCACTGAATTAGAGAATCAAGGATCTAAGATTCCTAAAGAGTGTGAATAAGTTTGGTGACTTAGGAGTCAAGCCATTTCGTTAAAGGATGGTGACGACAATACCAAATTTTTTCATAATTTTGTAAAGGGAGAAAGGCAAGTAACACTATTTGGAACATGCCCACTAAAGGTTGTCATCTTTCCTCATCCTTTCACTAGCTTGCCCATCTCATTATTTGCACGTTCCAAGATCTCATAATTGGTTAGCTGATTCTATCGCTAACCAAGCATTACACTAGCACATCAATCATTCATCATAAAATCAAAGCATAAAAAAGTCAAACTGTATATATATATATATCATCATAAAAGTATCTTGAGTGTACATATGTCGTCCAAAAAATATACAAAATTGGGACTCAAATGCCCATAATCATGTCCAGAATATCTAATGCCCCGGCTCAGGATGAGCAGCCAAGTAGGTAACTATCGCATTGGCTACACGCCGAAAAGTGTGAACCCAGTCACGTGGCATGCCAACCACATGACATTGCATATCCTCCGGAACGTCCTCTATAGCAGCCATTGGTACTCGACAGCTCAGTCACGTCACGTGTCGCTGGACGTTGTGTAGAGTCCTTTCCGTCTCGGCAGCTGCCTCTTCGGCTCCTCGGCCGTGTCGTCTATGCCGTGGGAGTCCATATGGTCGCACTGGGCCAATATCTGGATCATGATCATCATATTAGTCATTTGAATATCATTAAAAAAATATTTTTTAAAATGCATTATTATATTTGAAAAATCCAAAAAAATCATAAAATAAAAAAAATCTTACCGATCTCACCCCACGCTGCATCCGGCGGTAATCCTAGGTTAGGATCTCCTCGGAAGTCCAGCCCGACATAGGGGTAATCGTCTATGGCGATGATCTGCTGATCCCACTAGGTGAAGAAATCATCGTCGAATGCAGTCCTAGGAACCTCCCCACCCCCCAGACGTTTCATCAGATCAGCCCACCGGCCCATGCGTGGATCACGTGGGCTGCTGATGGAAACTGCTACCCTCGGGCAGAGTGCAGGAATCTTCTTGAAGAAAAAGGTGCACAAGATAGCCCTGTAGCCGAAGTTTTTGGTCTGCCCCTCTTAATGGAAGTGAGCTGGCTCTTCATGTTGGCCAGAAGAGGAGTACACCAGTCAAACATTGTAGTGAGACAATCCACTACCACGCTCATGTTGAGTCGTGACGCCTGATGTAGTGAGGATGATCCATTCACTTGAGCTATGGTTAACAGGATGATCCTTAGCGATAAACTCTCCACGTGTGTAATGGAGATCTGGCTCCCAACTTTCTTGGGATGTCCTCGGCAGTATATATGTACATAGTCCTCTATGGTGAGGCTACTCCGTGTTCTGCCCCGGGACTGTACTACCTCTCCCCTTCGGGAATGGACCGTGATAAAATATATGTCCTCCACTTCCACTCTGAGTGCCATCTGATCAATCATGAAGGCTTCCTCCTCGACATTCCAATATTCCATGAGCATTTCAAGCAGTCGCACATTGGCTTTCATGTTCGGCAGTTTAAAGAATTTGAGCAAACTGCATCCTTGTAAAGCATCGAAGGCTTCAGGATCATTCATAACCTCATTATCAACCGCTGCATGTTCCCTTTCACACCATGTGATCGACATCCTGAGAAAAATTGAAGTTTCAACCGTTAATTTTCATTTAAATTAGCTCACGACGTATACGCGGGTTACTATATACACAGTCACGTATAGGGCCCACGTGTACGCGGGTTTCATATTATCAACCCGCGTATACACTGCGGCGAAATTTTGAACAATAGTTGAATGGTGAAACATCAATGGAATACCTTAGAACTAATCACAATGAATTGCAAGCTAAGTGTAAGGGTTACCTGGAATATTTTGAAGAATTTGAACGGTGGAATTTGACGTGCGAGAAATTTGCTCCTTTTTCTCCAAATATTTGCTGTCCAACTCAAATGGTAACAATGGTAAGTCCAAAATCCTTTTTATAGGTCTTGAAAATGCAAAATTTTTTCAAAATTTCATTTTGTTTGGTTTCATGTTACTTTTAACTTGGGAGCTTGGAGTGTCGAGATTGGTTTTCTTTTCAGGACATTTTCGACATTTTCGAATTTTTCGGGACGGTTCCATGACTGCTGACCTGTCATGGGAGGTATCGTTTTTCACTGGCATATAGGTTAGGGACATAATTTTTCCGTTGAATTATGCATACTAGCCTCCATCTGCCGATACATCTTCCATAGGGTCGACCCCATCGTGTTATGGTTCGTAAGCCATCTTCACTCGCCGATTTTTTAATTCATGACACGATGGTAGAACCATCCTTTACATGGGCATCGTAGTTAGCACCTCACTCACATTTGTTGCCCATGCTACTTCAATTTTAGTAGGCTCAAGAGTCCGCTGTAGTCTCGCCATAACTTATGCATTGAAGACTCATTCCTCTCATCTTCTTCATTTTGTTCTGGCCTTATACCCTAGAGGCTTCTTTGTGTTGAGTTGTACTACTACATTGCATGTTGACCATTTGCACCTTTTATCCTAGAGCCGACTTCATTTGGGCTCGTGTTTAAGCCAACTTTTGACCATGACGACTGCAAAATCAACCTTGCATACCTTTGACTTCTGCAACTTGACACACCTTCACCCGTGGAAGGAACACACCTTTGAGTGTCACTGACCAGTTTTTGCCTCCCTGCATTGAGCATAGGAGTGTTCCACTCCCAGGAACTAGATCATCTCCTTCATCGACACTCGTTCTTTCCACTATACCATAGCATTCTTTTATTCTTTTTTGAGCTTAACAGAAAAAGACAAAAAAATTAAATATTTCAGAAAGAGCAGGAACAGGACAGTATTTCCACCTATTATTGGCAGCTAGAGTCAGTTGTGTCACCCTTGAACAAAGCACTCAAAAGAAAGTCTCCTCCGCTTGGGTGGGATTTAGTTTGACTTAGGTAAGCCTTAACCTTGTTATTAAGTCAGTTCTCCCCCGATTGGTTATCTCTTCCAATCATATGGAGGGTTCGTTCGTGCCTCCTACACGATGAACTTATATAGATTCATCATATGCTGCCATAGTCACATTGAGTCGGCCTCTCTGCGGTGTCTCTTGACTCATTTTTCAGTCGGCCATCCCGGTTGTCAGTATCATGTCTATCATCACATTAGTAATATTGGTCCTTTACTCGTGCCAGTTTGAGAAGGTCCCCATTGACTTCTTGCTCGTGGGTCTTGTCCTTATCGATGACGACATCTTGCTCTCAGGGCAGGCCTAGAGCTGCACCCTGGCCCTATTTTCATTATTGATAGGTTACCTTGTGATCAGCATTGATCAGTATCATGGGTCTTTGACTAAGTGGTTTCCCTTGTGTTCGATGTTAGCTTACATTATCACACATTGGGATTCGTGGAGTACCTTGGTTTCCATTTGACCCTATTGGTGGATACCTTGCCTCTGTGTCAGCTTTCATTATTGGTTGGTTCAGAGGGTTTCTGCCGTGCGCTAGCTACATCTTGTGTACACCGGAAACGTACTTTAGTTCGGTTACTACATCTTTTTCATTTGACTCCTTCCACATTATTGGCCTACGGGTTACTCTCACACTAGATTGATGAAGGATGCCTTAATGCCTTCCTTCTATCGGATCTTTCCCTATCGACTCCGACACATTGCTCTGGGGCAAAGATCTAGAGTCCATTTGGCAGTACCTTGGGGTTTGTAGTCATTAGTGGCAGATCCTTCGCTATCGATAGTGGGAAACCATCATTGTCTCCTGATCGATAGATTCTTATAAGTGTTCGACTGCAGCTCATTTATTCGCACTTGTTGGTTTGTACTGGTACCTTGACGCTCATTATCATTATCGGTGAGTAGTCTCGTGTTTATTAACGGTATACATCAATGACCGGTAATCAAACAATTTCTCACATGGTCAACTTCAGATCATTTATTCCCATGGTGTAGAAATGTACCACGGCGATCGGTGAAGACATCAGGTTGTATCAGCATTCATTGGTTCACTTGACAGTTGCTTCTGTTGCTGCTAGTTGATACCACTCCACCTTATATGTTGCAGTCAGTCATGGCGACATTCTATATGCTCGCACTTGAGTTTGCAATGTAGTACCATCCTTTTCCATCATGTTCAGTTGGTACCTTTTGGGATCAGTCTTTGATATCAGTGATCCATTGTATTTCTCAGCATCATTGACAGTTTTATATGTGATATTCAAACATGTACTTGTTCGATCATGATCAGATGATCCATTATGTATTTTCCAGTCACTTACTTGTATACTTAGTGGATCCGCTTGTACTTGATATGCGGACATGATTTTCTTTCTCTGAGCATGGGAATGCCCACCTCAGACGATGTTTCTTTCTGATCTCCTTTTGTGGCTTGGCAGGCTGAATTATGGTGAAGTACTCCTCGGCTTTTGGAAGATTTCCTTTCCATGTACTTGCTTAATATATTTCAGCCATCATGTACCCCTTCTGACCTCATATATTAAGGGGCATCTGTTATAGTTCCAAATCTCACTATTATGGTTTGTGATGCTGCACTCATGGCCTAGGGCAACCCCTCCTTCTAGACCTGGTCCCAAATCTAAAAAACAATGTTTTATTCCCTGTACGCGACATTGCCCTGAGTTAAACGCATGTATACGCGGGCACATATATATCCAACCCACGTACATGTATTAAAACACTTAAAAAATATAAAATTCCTTATTTTCAGGCGGAGATCGTGGGTTTTACCTGCTGATCACTTGTTAGTGCCCATGGCCCCAACTGTTCCCAACCAATTCCTAACTAAAAAAATACTTTGGGATTGGTATAAAAAGACATCAAAGGGAAGGCCTAAGAGAAGGAGAGAAGAGAGAAAAAGGTTATTATACTGAGATTTCCCCCTGACCAGGTCTGAAGACCCTTGTACCTTCTGCACTTCCCCCATTTGTACAGGAAACCCTTGTTTCCTTGTGATTTGATGTTCATCCCTTAGTTATGGCATCTTGGAGTGAGTCTTGGAAGGAGATATGCTAGAGGCTTGAGGCGGGACGGATCTAGAAGGAGGCTGAGCTTTGAGCCTGTAGAGGTTGCTCAGGTGATATTACTCTTTCTGTACTTTCTATTTGTCTAATAAAGAAACACGTCTTGATTCCCGATATGCTTCTTCTTTATGTTAATGATGTTCATGTTTGAATTTCATGTATGAATGGATGTCTAAAAGTTCATAACTAACTCCTTTCTCGTATAACATAAAGATGATTTTTGTATAAATCTTTGTCCATATACTGCTGCATTCTTTGGAATTGTTGGTTTTGCAGGGCAAAGGAGCGAAAGGGACGTGAAGAAGGGTTTGGACCCTTGAGGAACTACCCGAACGTAGGACCTGAGGTACGTCCTTCTTACCTTAGAATTAGCTTTTGCTAGCATAATGGCTATGTGTGTGCATGTTTCTTTGTTTAGACAACTTTCAGTCTGCTAGGGTTCCACCCAAAATCCCTAGGGGATAAAATCCCTCAACAGAATTGGCGACTCTGCTGGGGACAACACTCTTGTTGTTCCTAGTTTGGGTGTTTTTCAAGCTTATCAGGGCTCAGTTGCTTGCTGGTTTATTGTTACTGTCTGATCTGTTCTTTATTTCTGAGTTTTACCAGTTTCTGGAGTTTGTTTTTTATTTTTCCTGAAATATTATATATACGTTGTTTCATTTAGTTACAGAAGTGTATAAACACTTGTTGTCTGAAGTAAACCCGTGTATACGCAAGTTTCCTCAGAAACAGTCGCGTATACACGCAGTCTGCACTAAGTACAGTCGCGTATATTTGGCAACTTTCAGGATTTATAAATCTTTTTGTGTCTCTGAAGTTTGTCTGGTGCTTTCAGTCAGTGTTGAACAATCATTTTTGTCAGTATCAGTTCTCTATGTTACAGCAAGCATCCTTACTCCGATTTCTCTCTAATTATAAGGAGTTTTGGTCTTGTTTTGTGTTTGCAAGTGTCATCATCTTTTTTGCTAAAAACACGCGAGATTTCTTGATTGGAATCTTGGCTGCTCTGAGTTATCAGAGCAGAAAGATTGTTATCAATCTTTGTGTTCAACTTGGCTTTTTGGTGACTTTTTGTTTACTTAACGAAATCGATTTTTATGACCATTTACTTCTTTGTTTCATCAAAGTTGTCATTTCATACTTTCTCAAAATTGTCTTTTTGATCTTTTTTGGTCTTTGTTACCAAAGCTTTCCTTGCTGCCTTTGATTGTTAAAAAAGCCTTTTCAAAGCACATTTGTTTTTTGTTGAGTTTTCATTCTTTGTAAGGTGTCAACTTGCAAAAAGTGTTTCTTGCTTGTTGTTTCAATCGCAAAGTGCCAGTTTTTGTTGAGAGCGTTTTCAAAAAGACTTTTTTGTTCCTACTTTGAAGTGAACTTTTTGAAAAGTTTTTGTTTTGCTTTCTTGAATTTGCTTTTCATTTAGTTTCCTTTTTGTGAATGAAAGTGTTTTCTGTTATCTTGAGTTTTTCTTTTAGTATTTAGACGAATTCTAGTATCTTATATTCCATCTAAATATCGTAAGTGGCAAAAGAAAATTTGATAAACAAAACAACTTTCATTTCTTGTTAGAGCAGTTTTCAATCTTGCATCAAGCATTTAGTGTTGCATTAAGATAGAGTTGCATCTCTTTAGGCATAAAATAGTTTTGTTAACTTTTGAGTGTGAAGTGTGAATGAAAAGAAAAGAAAAGAAAAGTTTGTTTCATTAGAAGTTTCCTTCTGAACCCTGTAGAGATTTCTTTTCATCGAAAAACAATGACAAAGTGCATACGCATATAGTTAAGTTTTATTAATTTCTTTTGCGTCGAAAAAAGCACTACTAGTTTCACTTCCATCATCCTTTGACTTAAAGAACAGCCCTTAAAATCAAGCGCTAATTAAAATCAACTAGACCTTTTTCTTTTAAGTTAAATACACAAACAAGTTTTAGGATTTTAGGGCCTTGGAATAAGCGAGTGGAGAGTTAACTCTCCAAGGCCATATTAAACGTCAAAACATAGGAGTCTGATTAAAGAGAGAAAATCTAATAGTGTTAGGAAGACCAGGAAAGCTCCGGATCTGGGAGTTAAGCACGAGGGTCTGTGAAGACAGGGAAGAGAGATACCCCCTCTCCTACTTGTCCGAACTTACCTCAAGACCGTTCCGCCTGGCTTCTGTGATGAGTTGGTGTCCTTAGTTGCCACCCCTAGGAAACTACATAGGTGGCTACGGAGGGGAATCCCGTGGCACCTGAGGTCGACGTTGTATCACTCTCAACAACACTACTGGAGGGCACCCTTGTGAAGCTTGGGGGCTTGCACCGGCGCAGACTGTTGTTAGGAGGTTAGCGTAACTTCCTCTGATACCTTCGCTGATAGGCCTGGGCCCTCATCATCCCAGACTATCTTCGGAAGGCCCTTTATTTTCCACTTTCTCGTATTTCGGTGTCCGGTCCTAAGCACCCGGAGCGGAAATACTTGGAAGTTGATTTGATTGGCTGTATCTTTAGGGAATTTTTAGTGGGTGCTCTATGCTCTTAGTTGGCCTAGCTTTAAATTTTTTGAGTCTTTAGTTAGATTTTAAACAAAGAATTCAAAGTGGCTGACCGATCTCCCAGACGGTCTAGAAGACTTCGTGGTCTCTCGCCACCAAGTTTAGAGCCTTCTCCGAGAAGGCGCAGAGGTAATAATACCGGTGGGTTTCGTCCCACTGCAATTGACGCATCAGGGATTGATCCTCCCCTCAGGGGCAATAGTATTGAAGCAAGGCTTGGTACTTCCGTAGAACAAGAAAGGAACACACCAGTTCCTTCTCAAGTTCGCTTACAAGCGGAGGATAGTATTGAGGTAGAAGAACTTTCAGAGCCTTTAGCGGCTCCGAATTCTCCCCTACCATCAAGTCACCCACACGTATTGCAATACGTTGGGACTCCGTCGCAAAGGCTATCAAGTCCAGGTTATGCTACGCGCTTACCTTCGATGACAACTATGCGAAGCATGGCTTCTACTAGTGCTACGACTGTACAGACTCCTATATCTGTACAAGGGGGTGGAACTATTTCCATCCCCTCCGTCTCTTTATTCGGATCTTTTACTAGCACGTCTGTTGCTGGGTCTACCTCCATTCCGTCCACGAGTGGAAATTCCCAAACAAATGCTTTCGGTTCTGGGTACTTCCCATTTGGCGCCCATTCATCGGGCATCCCTTCAGCTCCGTTTGGGGCCGCCACATCCATGATGAGTGGGTCGGCTTCGTTCCAAGGTTTTCCATTCAGAAGTGGACATATACCACATTCCAACCCTACGGTAGGATCTATGCCTTTTTCTTCAGTAGGACAAAGCAGCAATCCTTTCCAAGGTTGGAATAACCCTGGGCTTAGTAGTGCCGGAACTGGGAATCCATTCTTCGGCCAATATGGGAATAGGCCGTATACCACGGTTAGTTCGTTCCAAAGCATTCCTCCCCTAGCTTCGGCTTGGAATCCATATCAGGGGTTGTCAACTCCTTACAATCCTTTAGGAGGAAACTTTGCTGGGTATGGTGGATATACGGCCGGAATTGGTCAAACTTCGAGTTTTATTGGGTCACAAGGCTTGCCTTTTGGCTCTGCGGGTTCTACTGGATACTTCGGGCAGCCTGGTGCCTCCCAAAATCTGGGCCAATCTTTTCAGAGCTTCGGGACTGCCGCCCAGTCAAGGTGGAATCCCCAAGCCCCGCCTAGACTTCCGTTTCTGGCAACGTTAAACTTTCCAGACCTCACTAAGTTAACTAACGACCCAATCAAGTAAAATCCGGCCTGGCCTCCGGTCCTAACTAAACTCCCTTCGGATATTCCAAAATTCGAAGGGAAAAGCGGTGAGGATCCGGGCGACCACGTAACCACGTTCCACTTATGGTGCTCATTGAACTCCCTGATCGACGACTCGGTTAGGTTGAGATTATTTCAACGCACCTTAACTGGCAACGCAGCTAAGTGGTATATAGAGTTGCCTCGGGGCAGCTTTACATCATTCGCCGACTTAGCCAATGTATTCTTGAACCATTTTCAGTTGCCCGTTCGGTATGATGTCGGAACCGAACTACTGGCTACTTTTCATCAGGATAGGGAAACTCACATTTCTGATCACATTCAGGAATGGAGACGGAGAAAGAGGCTCATTAAAGCCGATATCCCTCCAGGTTTCCCTCTCGAGTGGTTCTTGAAGTCTTTGATAACTGAGATCTCCAAAGATGTCTCCATGTCTGGGGTATATTCCGAGGAGCAAGTCATTTTTAGGGCCCAACAATTAGAATTGATTTACTCTTAGTTTGGGATCCTAGAAAAGTACTTGCCAGATGCTCCTGGGTTTAAGGTTGATGTAGCTAAGCCAAAGCCAGGTCCCCACGCGGATGGCATTATTGGGTCAGTAGACACAAATACGGTGAACTTGCTGAATCAATTGCAGCAGTTGTCTTTATAATCTGCTTCTAACAGCCAATTCACATCATCTAATCCTTCCGCTTCCCAAACTTCTTCAATTAATACCGTCCAATCGGATAATCCCAAATGAAGTGAAAATTCCAATGGGAAAAAGAAAGGACGAGGTAAGAAAAAGAACCAGGATGGGAAGCTTGATGCAAACAAATATGGCAATAATGCTGGTGGGGGTAGAAATGAGTCAAAGAAGAAAGTCAAGTTTCCATGAAAGTTATGCGGTGGAGACCATTTAACTCATCTTTGCCCCAAAATTGAAGACGCTCAGTGCTTGTTAGGGCAGCAAGGGACTTCTAGTTCCCAAGCTGTGTTAACTAACCCTTTCCCCCAAGGGCAACAATTTCTTGTTGGCGCGAGTTCAAACCCTGGAACCTCCGCAGGGGGCAACCGGGAAGGGGACAAATCATCGAATGTTTTCATGATGGGTTCTAACGTCCATGTGGCTACTCGGTCATGTGATTATGGTGAAGCCGAAACTTCCAAGGATAAGGCTATTCCCAAAGTACTGACCTTCATATCGAGCGACCCCCTATCGAGACTATACCTCGGATACCGAAAGGTTCCGCTAAACGCACGACGATTAATCCTAATGCTAGGGCCGCCCAAAACTACTCCATTATGGAGGATCTGGCTCAGATTCCGTGTGCCATGTCCGCTTTAGAGGTTCTCCAGTCGTTTCCGGCTCAGAGAAGTGCTTTACTTTCCGCGATTGGGGCAGTCGATCCAGCTAATTCTTTAGTGCTCACTTTTGACATGTTAAATGTCAAAAAGCGACTCCCTCATCACATGGCTTTTGAGATAAAGTCTACATACTGGAAAATCAACATTTTTCGAACCGTTATTGATGAAGGGTCTTCCACGTGCGTTATGTCGATGTCATGTTGGAAGGCCATTGGATCGCCTTTGGTTGTTCCTTCACCTACCGTCTTGACTGCATTCGATGGCCATTCTCATAGGCCGCATGGGATTATCCGGCTTTTCCCATATGTGTTGGGGGGAAGGTCATTAATATTGAAGTAGAAGTCGTAGATGCTAACCTAGACTATAATCTCCTCGTAGGAAGGAACTGGGTATACGAAATGGACGCCATTGTTTCGACTCTGTTTCGTGTCAGTTGCTTTCCTCACGTGAGGAAAATCGTAAAGGTTGATCAATTGGATTATTGTCCAATTGATCCTCAAGCAAGCTCCGACTCTACTGTTCCTTTAGTGGATAACCCTCGTCCGCCTACTGAGAATCTAGGAGTAGGGATGTATTCCTCGTTGATGGGTACTTTCGAGATGGGTTCTTTCGAATTCATTATTTTTCAGACCCCTAGACCTTTCCTTCACCTATGACCACATTAGTTGAAGGAAAAGAGAATGGAATGGCATTTCCTATATCTGCAGCTGAGCTTAGATATCAGTCTATCGTGAACTCTCCAGATGACCATTCTACTCCTTTTTCCGAAGAGGAGTTAGATGGCGATGTGGCCCCCGCTTGGACCCTTGACTCTACCTCTGCTTTGGACTGCTTAGATTCAGTTTTACCATCGGAAGAAGCAATTCTTGAAGCAATGATGGGTATAGATCGACCTTGGGAAGATTTACACCATCGTTCATACTTTCTTCCTCCATTGCAGGAGGTAGAATCTAGATTCTCCAAGCTCTGTTCTAGTGATGTTTGTACGATGTCAAACCCTTTGGCTCCAGCACACGTTCGTTCCAAAGGTAATATGTCGGTGATTTCAAAAACAACACCTATAAACATCTCTAGGGACCCTAATAAGATAGAGAATCTCCTCATCGGAATTGAGTGTTCCCCTGAAGAAATTCAAATTTATACCGACCTGTTCAAAGAATTTCGGGATGTGTTTTCTTGGTCTTATGAGGAAATGCCTGGCATTGACCCATCTATAGTTCAACATGAGATCAAGACGTATGAAAACGCCAAACCTGCCCGTCAGAGGCTTCGGCCGGTCAACCCTAGGAAAGAAACAGCTATCAAAGCGGAAGTGGAGAAGCTACTAAAGGCGGGTTTTATATACCCTGTTCCTCTTACTGATTGGGTTTTTAATCCAGTCCCTGTAGATAAAAAGCAAGGAAAAATCCGAGTATGCATTGATTTTAGGGACCTAAACAAGGATTGTCCTAAAGATAATTACCCCACGCCATTTATTGATCAGATTATCGACGAGTTTGCAGGTAATGAGATTTTTTCCTTCATGGATGGATTCTCTCGTTATAATCAAATTTCTATCTGTCCTGAAGACCAGCATAAGACAACCTTTATATGTCCCTGGGGTACCTTTGCATATAGAAAGATGCCTTTTGGTCTTAAAAATGCTGGAGCTACCTTTCAGCAGGCCATGTCATATGCTTTCCATGACATCAATCATGTCATCGAAGCATACTTAGATGATCTCGCTGCTCGTTCTCGAAAGAGAACTGATCACCCTAGCCACCTTCGAATGGTTTTCGAACGATGTCGCTTTTATAAAATCTGGTTGAAGCCCAACAAGTGCGTTTTCACGGTTACGTCCGGTCGGTTGTTAGGGTTCATTGTGTCAAATGAAGGAATTCAGGTTGATCCCTTCAAGGTTGAGGCAATAGTTCGGTTGCCTCCCCCATCCTTAATTCGTCAACTTCAGAGTCTTCAAGGGAAGGCTAATTTCTTAAGGTGGTTTATAGCAAACTATGCCGAGATCACCAAAGGATTCATGTAGTTGTTACGGAAAGGAGTTCCATTTGTATGGGACAACTTTGCGCAATGATCGTTTGATGCTTTGAAAAAAGCATTAGTCTCTACCCCGCTTTTGAGTCCACCGGATTATGGCAGAGACTTCATTTTATATCTCGCGGTAGCAGAATCAACCATTGGTATGGTTTTGGTTCAGGAGGACGATGCTCTCACCGAGCACATGATTTATTATTTGAGCCAAGGCTTAATAGGCCCTGAAATTTGCTATTCTCCGGTTGAGAAATTGGCCTTGGCAGCTGTCCATGTTGTCCAGCGGCTCCGTCATTGCATCTTGCTATGCAAAACTTTTGTCTTAGCAGTGGTTAATCCATTTCAGTTTGTCCTCAGTAGGTGAGTGATTGGGGGAAAATATAATAGATGGATAGTCATCTTGCAAGAATTTGATCTTGAATTCTTGTCAGCCAAGTCTAAGAAATCTATGGTTTTCGCTGAGCTAATCTCTGAGCTGCCTTGTGGAGAGGATACTGTTTATGAGGAAAGTTTTCTCGACGAACATTTATTTCTCATCTCTTCACTCGACCCTTGGTATGGAGATATCATTGTCTATCTCCAGACTTCGAAGTTTCCCTCTACTTTCTCCTAGGATGAACGTCGGAAATTACGTCACCTGGCTAAGAACTATGTTATCATTGGTGATAACTTATACCATCGAGGGGTTGATTCAATCCTTCGGCGTTGTTTAACCTTGGAGGAAGTAGAGTCTGTGCTTATTGATTGCCACAGTGGAGCTTGTGGTGGTCATTTATCAGGGCTTGCTACAGCCCAGCACATCTTACGTGCTGGCTATTTTTGGCCTTCACTTTTTAAAGACTGTGTGGAAGCGGTCAAACGTTGCCACCCTTATCAGATATTTACTCGTAAGATGCATGCTCATCCAGCTCCTCTTTTTCCCGTTGTCACCATCGGCCCTCTTACTAAGTGGGGTATTGATTTTACAACTTGTAATCTGCCTTCAGCAGAAAATCACAAGTACATTATTGTGGCTGTAGACTACTTTACGAAGTGGGTCGAAGCCATGCCCACTTATAAAAATGATAGTTACACGGCAGCTTTGTTTCTCTTCAATTAGGTTATCTCAAGATTCGGTGTCTCGAGAGAGATTGTCACTGATCATGGCAGTCACTTCCAGAATCAACTCATGTCTGAATTGGCTCTTAAATTAGGCTTCCGTCAAGAGCATTCGTCTCCTTATTATCCTCAGGCCAATGGATAGGTCGAGGCAGTCAATAAAACTCTTAAGACGATACTCCAACAGACAATCGACAAAAATCGGTCCAATTGGCACGTCATGTTGTATTCGGCTCTTTGGGCATACCGGACCTCCGTAAAGATTGCTACTGGTTTTACGCCTTTTCAGTTGGTTTACGGGATGGAATCTATCTTTCCGATCGAATGTGAAATTCCATCTCTCAAGTTAGCTGTAGAGCTCCTTCCAGAGACTTTAAGTCTCGAAGAGCGCCTCCTTCACTTGGAACATCTCGATGAGCAGCGTCGAGATGCCGCCACGATGAATGAGGCCCATAAGAAAAGGGTAAAAATGCAGTATGATAAATCTGTCCGTCCTCAAGTCTTTTCTGAAGGCGACCTTGTCTTGGTCCATGACCAAGATAAAGACGCCTTGGGGGTAGGCAAGTTTAAGTCTATGTGGTACGGTCCTTTCATTATTAAACGAGTTTTAGAAGAAGGATCGTATGAGTCAATCGATTTTGAGGGAAACAAGCTGGCGGAGCCTCGAAACAGGCTCTACCTAAAGAAGTACTTTTCTTAAGTAGAAGTTAGGCAATGGATTCTTTGTAAATTATGTATATTTGTACATATATTATCCATAGTTTTGTGATGTCAACACTTTTTGGTTTGCTGTTGCAGGTGTTGATGGATGACTTGGTCTATTTTGGGTTCGCCGATGGTGCTAGTCGGCACACTCGGAATCTCGCTTCCGCAGCTTGGGTACTTTATTATCCAGCTGGTCAATTGATGGTATCAAGAGGCATATGCATTGGTCCTACTTTGAATAATATGGCTGAGTATACTGCCGTTATTAATTTACTATCTAAGGCAATCTCTTATGGGATCGACTCATTAGTAGTGTATCTCGATTCTCAATTGATAGTGTCTCAATTAAATAACATTTATCGGGTAAGGGATCCATGTTTATATCACCAATATTTAAGAGTGAGGTTGTTGCAAAGATCATTCTTTTATATTAATTATTTGCACATTCCAAGATCTCATAATTGGTTAGCTGATTCTATTGCTAACCAAGCATTAGACTGGCACATCAATCATTCATCGTAAAATCAAAGCATCAAAAAGTCAAACTGTATATATATATATCATCATAAAATTATATTGAGTGTACATATGTCATCCAAAAAATATACAAAATTGGGACTCAAATGCGCATAATCATATCCGGCATATCTAATGCCCCGGCTCAGGATGAGCGGCCAAGTAGTTAGCTATCGCATTGGCTACATGCCAAAAAGTGCGAACCCAGTCACGTGGCATGCCAACCACATGACACTGCATATCCTCCGGAAGGTCCTCTATACCAGCCATCGGTACTCGACAGCTTAGTCTAGTCAGGTGTCGCTGGACATTGTGTAGAGTCTGTTCCGTCTTAGCAGCCGTCTCTTCGGCTCCTCGGCCGTGTCGTCTGTGCCGTGGGAGTCCATCTGGTCGTACAGGCCCAATGTCTGGATCATGATCATTATATTAATCATTTGAATCTCATCAAAAATATTTTTCAAAATGCATCATTATACTTGAAAAATCCAAAAAAAAAATCATAAAATAAATCTTACCGATCTCGCCCCACGCTGCATCTGGCGGTAAAGCTAGGTCAGGATCTTATCGGAACTCCAGCCCGACATAGGGGTAGTCGTCTACGACGATGATCTGCTGATCCCACCAGGTGAAGAAATCATCGTCGAATGTAGTCCTAGGAACCTCCCCACCCCCCAGACGTTTCATCAGATCAGCCCACCGGCCCATGCGTGGATCGCGTGGAGTGCTGATGGAAACCGCTACCCTGGGTCGGAGTGCGGGAATCCTCTCGAAGAAGAAGGTGCACAAGATAGTCCCGTAGCCGAAGTTTTTGGTCTGTCCCCTCGTAATGGAAGTGAGCTGGCTCTTCATGCTGGCCAGAAGAGGAGTACACCAGTCAAACACTGTAGTGAGACAATCCACTGCCACGCTCATGTTGAGCCGTGATGCCTGATACAGTGAGGACGATCCATTCACTCGAGCTAGAGTGAACAAGATGATCCTTAGTGATAAACTCTCCACGTGTGCAATGGAGATCTGGATCCCAACTTTCTTGGGATGTCCTGGGTAGTATATCTGTACATAGTCCTCTATAGTGAGGCTACTCTGTGTCCTGCCCCGGGACTGTACTACCTCTCCCCTTCAGGAAAGGCCCGTGATAAAATATATGTCCTCCACCTCCACTCGGACTGGAATCCGATCAATCATGAAGGCTTCCTCATCGACATTCCAATAGTCAATGAGAATTTCAAGGAGTCGCACATTGGCTTTCATGTTCGGCAGTTTGAAGAATTTGAGCAAGCCGCATCCTCATAAAGCATCCAAGGCTTGAGGATCATTCATAACCTCATTATCAACCGCTGCATGTTCCCTTTCACGCCATGTGATCGACATCCTGAGAAGAAATTGAAGTTTCAACCGTTAGTTTTCATTTAAATTAGCTAATGGCGTATACGCGGGTTACTGTATACACAGTCGTGTATAGGGCCCGCGTGTATGCGGGTTTCATATTACCAACACGCATATACGCCGCGAAGAAATTTTTATCAATAGTTCAACGGTGAAACATCAATGAAAAGCCTTAAAACTAGTCATAATGAATTGCAAGCTAAGTGTAAGGGTTACCTGGAAGATTTTGTGGAATTTGAACGGTCGAAATTGACGCACGAGAAATTTGCTCCTTTTGCTCCAAATATTTTCTCTCCAACTCAAACGGTAACAATGGTGAGTCAAAAATCCTTTTTATAAGATTTTAAAATGAAAAAATTTTTCAAAATTTTATTTTGTTTGGTTTCATGAAATTTTGCTTGGGAGCTTGGAGTGTCGAGATTGGTTTGCTTTTCAGGACATTTTGGACATTTTTCGACTTTTTCGAGATGGTTCCATGACTGCTGACCCGTCATGGCAGGTGTCGTTTTTTTCACTGGCATATAGGTTAGGGACATCACTTTTCTGTTGCATTATGCATACTAGCCTCCATTAGTCGATACATCTGCGATAGGGTCGATCCCATCGTGTTATGATTCTTAAGCCATCTTCACTCGGTGATTTTTTAAATCATGACACGATGGTAGAGCCATCCTTTACATGGGCATCGTAATTAGCACCTCACTGACATTTGTTGCCCATGCTGCTTCAATTTGAGTAGGCTCGGGAGTCCTCTGTGTTGGCATTATGGCATAGGTTTGGAGCTATGGCACAGGTGTTGTCCTTGATGGAAACCTTCTTTGGTAATAGATCTCAGTTCAGGCACTCAGAAAGTAGAAAAAGACATATACACAGGTTCATCTAGACAAAGGCGCATATACACGCGGGTTATACTTTACAAAAGCGCGTATATGTTGGTGATCATTCTTTTGGTCCATGGCAGTTAGATCTTGGAACTTGAACCTATGTTTTGGACCATGGCGTCTCATCAATTGTGTCGATCCATTGTTTTGGGTTCATGGTATTGAAATGTTATGGTCTTGAACCATGGTATTAGGGAAGGCCTAGGACTATAAAAGAGGAAGGAGATCTTGTGACAAATCACCATCTGGATTATTATTGAAGATCTGATAAAGTGATAGAGCTGGTATATTGGATGGTGACGCAGATCTGGATCTGAAGGAAGGAGGAACCTTAGCGCAAAAGGAAGGATAAGGTCTATTCATGGGTCATAATATTTAAGCCTAAATGATAGTATCTCTGTATGATTTTGATTTGCTTGATGTGGCACTTGTCTGATCTATAAGTCTGATAATCTGGGTTGATTAGTGACTGAATATCTGGAAGAGTGTGTTGTCCTTTATAGATCTTTATGCAGGTTCAGTAAAGCGAAGGCGCATATACACGCAGTTTAGGGGAAGTAAAGGCGCGTATACGCAGGTTGTTCCATACGCAGATGCGTATGCACGCATGTTGCAGACTGTTGAAATTGCGTATATGCTTTAAGCTATGATCTAGCTGTTTCTGCTTATTGCTGTTGTGTTCTGGGTTCTGTTGTGTGGTTTCTGGTACTGTGTTTGGGTACAACTCACAGAGAAGTATCTACTTGATTTCAGATCTAGTTGGTGAAAAGCAGTTTGGTTGATGAAGAATTTATTGATGATCGTTTGATGTTCATGGATCCAGTCTGAAAATTGATGAAACATGGTCCTTGGAAGAAAGAGAAGGTTGTCGCCTTCTGTAGGCCAGCACCTACGTACTAGTATCTTGGCTAGTGCAAGAGCTAAGGGGGTTGTAGCTCCGTTCCAGGAGAGCTAGAAAAAGAGAGAGAGTTGTAGCTCTCTGCAGGTTGCAGCCTGCGTACTGGTAAAGGACTGCACCAGTACATTGTAAACATAAGTTTCTAATTTAAAGAAGGATAGAGACGAATTACAGCAGGTGGTTTTCACCCACATTGGGTTTCCACCTTATATCTGGTGTTCTTGTGTGTGATTGTCTTTCTGCTCTGTTTTACTGTCTCTGGTTACTGGTTATTTGATGTTGCATCTCAGATTAACAAACATCATCTGAAAGTTTAAGGAAATTAAAAGGTTTGCTCTGTGTACGCGGGCTTACCTCTGAATAGTTGCATATATACGTGAGTTTAATTAACTGAAGTAGCGTATACAATTTGGTTTTGAAAATGATTATTTGACTTGATAATGCTGATTCACCCCCCCTCTCAGTATTATTTTCAACACATTGTGGTCTAAAGAATTTTTCTTAAACACTTAGAGAGATTTTATTAGCGAAATAAAAAAGATGAACTCCAAATAGCTTAAACATACCAGACCTTTGTACTAGTGGTAAATTTCATTGGATTTTCTATCAATCGAAAGTTCTTCGCATACACTCAATCAACTGATATGTTGGTGAATCTTGGTGTAGATATTTACATATTAGACAAAGTCATCATAAGTTTTGGAATGTTAATGGGTCTATTGAGGTATATTCTTAGAGCATGTGCATGTGTAGGTATCTTATGAGAGCATGTGTGTGTGTAGGAATCTTCTTAGAGCATGTGCATGTGTGAATATCCAAAATAATAAATATTTTGGAAAAGTAAAATGTTCCATGTCAATGAGAAAAAAATGACGTGGATATTTTAGCCATACACAGAAACTTGTTATTTGCATGGTGGAGTGAGATGGATTTCTTTTATTACACGTAGACTGCAAGATCTTACTGGATATGAAGTATCTCTTGAGGTTGGAAATATTTTTTTTACAACCATTGGAGATGAGACCTTCAAGTCACCAGTAACTAAACTTATGATAGAAAATAAACGGATTGGTAATCATAGGTTTCAGTCTCTTCTAAACTTCTGGCTTACTTTTTATAAATTTTGAGTCGTATATGATTCCATTCTCATTTATTTTTGGGCATTTTCTATCTTTTCCGTTGTATCTTGAAAATTTCCTCACTATTTTTGAACCCTCAACCCTTGTTGGGGACCTACAAATCTCTGTTTTCTCAATACCTTTATTGCATACCTAAAAATATCAGTTTTCTCTCTGAGCACCTTATAAAACCTCTATTTTCATTTCTAAGAAGCTACCTATTTTTTCTTGGTGGTCTACTTGGAGGAATTTATGCTATCATTCAATTCTTTCACGGGGGACTCGAACCAGCCCTCAACAATTGGTATTGCTGGATATTATGACGTCATGACTGATTTGAAAGAGTGTGGATATTATGACATGAAAAAAGTTCAGTTGATCATCCAATAATTGTTGAACACTTTACCTGTAGATATTGTGTAGAATGCCTATGAATATCCATTCAAGAATACAACCTCTTTTGTGGAAGAATTGAAGAATGAAATGTTGGAATACTTGCATCAACAAATTGAAGCCTATGAAATTGGGAGTGCGAATGGTTGGTTCTGAAGCCCAGTTAACGTCTTAGGGGATGCTTTACAAACTTTCTAAGGTCTAAGAGAAGTTTGTCAAGGAGTGTTTCAAGAAAAAAAATTGGGGACATAAATGATGGGATGATTGGCAAATTTTCTGAGGAGATTGACAAGATAGGGTCATGGATGGCAGGAAAAAGAGAAGCTGTAACCAAGGTTTTGCTTAAAAGTGTTGATTAGAGTAGAATTTATTATTGTCAAATGATTTTTGATAAGAGACTAGAGCTTCTAGAACACAAGGGAAAATTCCAATTAAGGCCTGTGATGTGTGCCAATGAAGGCTTTGCAGAGGTGTTGTCAATTATTTACTGCGAGGGGCATGATGGTACATGTCCAATAAGTTATTTCCCTAGAAGAAAATTTTTATAGCGAGTATCTTAAGGAAAGACATGGAGACCTATTGTTCCACAATCTACCCAAATAAAGTAGTCCCCTACCCTTTCAACAAGGGTGGTTGTGTTGTTTTTCTTACACAAGGTTCATTGGATCAACACTTAAATGATTCTATTTCCTCCCATTGCTTAATGTCCTTTAGGTGATCCAAAGCCAGGAGACTACGACTGTGAACTAGGCAAATTACATTCACCTGCTTGAAAAGGTATGCCAATCAATTTCACACACATAAACCTTGATGCATGGAGTAGAAATAATTTTGATTTGTTCTATTTTTCAATCTAGATCCTATTTTACTCATGGATTTATGCTCCAAAAGGTCCCTTGAGGTTGTTAGAACAATTACTTCAAATATCGTTCCTCTAAGGCTAACTCTGAAAGGAAGAAAGTTTAATTCATATCAATATTTCCAAGATTCTAGGTCCATTTATTTTCAGGGAAAGAAGCATTGATATTTGGGAATAAAGACCATATGCATTCTCAAAGCATATATAGAGAATCAGTTAATAGTGGAGATATTGGTTCTAACTGTAAAATATTTTCTTCTTAGACTTTTATTTGGACATTGTGCAGCTTATGCTATTTCTCTGCAGATGTGGAGCTGAAATATTTTCTTTTGGTATTTGGACATAAAAACAATATCACAACCACGATTGTTGGATTTATTTCTCTCATTGGTTTTAGTTATTAGATGATTTTTTTCCAATGTTATTCAAATCAATGTTAGTTTTTTAGTAATGGCGCAAAGCTATACTGATTCTCTCATTAGTAATAGGAAGATTCCAGTTTTATGTTAAATCATCCTTCCTCTCTCTGGTATTAGACATCGCTTTGGGATGTATGCATGATTTGTGGTTTCCCTTATTTGTAATTGTTTCTCTTTTTTATGATTTCTTAAATGTAAGCCTATCACAATGACAGTGGAATATCTCCTGTAGATGATATTGTGTATTCTTTCATTGAAAAGTGTACTATATCTTAGTTATACTATAGTAGGGGAAGCATTTGAATTTTGTGAAGGTGATCTCATATATATCTGCATTCTTCGCAGGCCTTATCCATAAGTCAAAGATTCGAAGTAAAACATAAAAAATAACTGGAAAAAGAATAGGGAATTGGTATGTGTTAAATGAACCTGTTTAAGAACCATACATATAGAAAGGCATGCAAATAAGAGTAAATAAAATGAGGAGATGATATAAGCAACATCACAGACAAAAGTCTAAGGCAATCAAGAGCAAGAAAGAAACAACTTCTAGATGAAGGCAGCCAAGACCAAGAAAAGGAACAATTATATATAATATACAAGGGAAAAGGTTTGCTTCGTAATTACCATTCATGTGGCACACTTAATCCATAGTAAATTCAAATCCTTAATAATAACATAAAATTTCTCCTTCTTTATAATAGTTCTCTAAATTCTAATTTATCTATAACAATAACATGCAATAAGAAATCTTCTACAAAAGAAGAATTATAATATTGACATAGTCCTATAAATAAATCTGAATGTTTCATGCATATAGGAAAATCATTTATCTGTAGAACACATCGTGAACACAGTTGAAAGACACTTTCTAGGTAAAAACAATCCATGTTGCTGGCTACTTTCCCTGAATCTTGGGAAATGTGTTAAACAGTTTCAGGAATATAATAGGCATCCATCTTCAAATATATTCTAGTTTATCTCCACTTTAGCATAAGAAAAAAAGTACTTGTTTTGAAGAGGGGGATTAAAAGTTACCAACTCCTAGAACCAAGAAAGAAAATTTCTTGAATTTCATCAATTAGCTCTCAGTTTCAGTTGTTGCATTGCTTCAAGACTGAGAAAACATAAATGAAAATGTATGTTTTTTGAGTAGTAAATACCTGGAAGAAAAACATATGTAAACCATTCAAAATGTCCATATTCCACAAGACTGAGATACTCCAATGTCACGTCCATTAAAACAAATATTGGTCCAAGACTCTATGCTTTTTCATGATTTCCACATTAATCATTCTTTAATGGAACTTTGGAGAAACATGTTCACCAAAGCCTCTAGTGGACCCACCATATCCATTGTGGCCTGACGAATTTTCCTTAAACACCTAGAGAAATTTTAATGGTGAAATAAAAATAGATAAACTCCAGATAGCTTAAACATACTTGACCTTTGTACTGGTGGCAAATTGCACCGACTTTTTTGTCAAACGAATGTTCTTCCCATACACTCAACCAACTAATATGTTGGCAAATCTTGGTGTAAATATTTACATATTAGACAGAGTAATCATAATTTTTGGAATGCCAATGGGTCCATTGAGGTATATTCTAAGAGAATGTGCATGTGCAGGTATCTTCTGAGAACATGTGCATGTCTAGGTATCTTTTGAGAGCATGTGCATGAGTGCATACCCACAGTAAGAAATATTTTGGCAAAATAAAATATTCCATGTCAATGAGAAAACAATGACCTTGATATTTTAACCATAGAGAGCAACTTGTTATTTGCACGACAGAGTGGGATGGATTGCTTTTCTAACTTGTAGACTGCAAGATCTCATTGGATATGAAGTATTTGTTGAGGCTGGCAAGTGATTTGTTACAGCCTTTGGAGATTGAACGTTCCAATGATCCAGATTTAAAAAGGAATGCAACAAATTACAGAGATAAACATAAACATAGAGGTGGAGTGGAAATAATACTTCACTTCATTAATATAATATACTGAAATATGCTTACAAACAAAAATGGAAATAAACCAGCTAGGGCGATGGTAGCTTATATTTGAGAAGAGATGTGGCGGCTACATGCCTCTGAACTGCCTTACAATGAGGCTCAAGGGCATTTTAATTAGTGAACAATAAGGGAAAACCCTAAACAACCAAAACCCTAACCCGAGGAGATGTAACACAAAGAGTTTATGGGCCCCGTTAGGGTGAGTTGGACAACCAACTTCCTGGGGTCATCACTTAGTCATATTATCTCCATTTGACGCACATGATAACCCATTGGAAAGATCTCTCTGAGGACTATGATGAAAACCACATTTTTAGACTGAAAATTGATGGCAGTAGATTTCCAAAAAAAATGTCGTTTAGGGCCTCAAAATGGCTCCGGAATTTTAGGACCTGAAAAACTACTAAAAATAGTAAATTGTGCTACAATTAAGGAAACTAAAAATCTAAAAGAAGCAATGGTTGGGGTCCAAGTGGAATTGACAACTGGACACCAATATCCACCTAGATCATTCCTTTGCCCTTAAGAAGTAGTGGTCCCCATTGCGTTGAGTTGCTCCATGAGATGAGGAAACGTCTACTGAACTGGCCTGCTTTGACAACTCGATACAGTTGGATACTGTACTAGCAAGTGTGCTTAATCTGTGTGTCCGTGATCCGATCACTTGTATATTGTTCCATGCAATTTGGATTCAACTCTATGGGTGTGAGTTGTTCTACAATGTCAGATGTGTCTAGTAATGGTGGAAAGTATGGCTGAAGGTAGTCCACATTGAACACTGGGTGCAGGCCAAGGAATGGGGAATGTTGATCTCAAATGCATTGTCTCTCATAGCCTTGGTAATGGTGTAAGGACCATATTGGAGTGGTCTGAGTTTCTGATAGGCTCCGATAAGGCATTCCTTTTGCAAATGAAACCAAACTTTATTGCCCACCTGAAACATGTGTGGCACCCGATGTTGATTATGTCATTGCTTGTACTTTGCATTTGATTTCTCTAGAATATTGTGGACCTACTAGCGAATATGTTGGGTGTACTCAATGAAGTTGTTTTCCTTATCTATTTTAGACTAGACATGAGTTGAATCTGTGTGAGTAGCTGCAAATGGCATGGCCACGTCAATGGGACATAGTGGTTGGAGTCCCAAGCCCATCTGAAAAGGGTTGTGGCCAGTCGAGATGTGGAGAGCCTCATTGTAGCTATGGTGAACATAAGGGAGACTCTCATCCCATTTGTGTTGATGCTTCGAGTTGTACATCTACAGAATGTTTATGATCATCCTATTGACAACCTCTATGTGGCCATCAATTTGAGGATGGAAGGTTGTGGACTTAGTGAGCTTGGTGTTCATCATTGACTAGAGACTGGACCAAAATGTACTGAGGAACATGCTGGCCTGATTTGAGATGATAGAATGTGGGATCCAAAGTGTATCCACACTCATTCAAAGAAGAGTTTAGCAGTGGATTCTGTTGTGATATTCTTCTTGCAGGCTGCCATAATGGCCATATTTGAGAACTGGTTAACAACCATGAAAACACAGTCATTTCCATGCTTAGTGGAAGGAAGGCCTGACATGTAATCCATGAATATAGATTCCCAAGGTCAACTAGGGGTAGGCAGCGGGATATATAGGCCTTGCTTCATGATGGCCGGTTTGGCAATGGCACAGTTAGTGCATGATTTAATGTACTTCCGGACATCCTGTCAACGATTCGGCCAACAGAAATACTTTTGCAGTACTACCACCATTTTCGCGACCCTGAAATGCTCAGCAGCCTAACTGTAGTGTGCTTCCCAAATCATCTTGGCATGCTCGTTTGAAGGAACAAAAAGGTAAACTAGGTGGCATAACGGGGTATTCCGGAGGGGAAATTGTGGAACATGCTGACCCTCCAAGAGTGTCTAGAATGTGGGGCCAAATTCTAGGGCACTTTTGTAGAGAAGTTGCCAATCAGAAATCTTGTGACCACAAGAGTTGAGCACGGTGGTTAATGCCATGATCGGTGGTCAACTAAGGCAATCCACAACATTATTTATGCTACCCTTCTTATAATTGATATTCAAATGGAACTGTTGTAGGTTTGTGGACCACTTCTGATGGCGATGATTCTACAATTTCCCTTGGGTTTGTATGAACTACAGGGGTCAATGGTCTGTGTGGATGACCATTTCCTTCCCCAAAATGTAATGCTTCCATTGTCGGCATGCCTGCACAATGGAATACATCTCTTTGTCATAAGTGGGATACTTCTGGACTGTGTCTGAAAGTGTCTCACTATGATATGCCACTGGATGCCCGTGCTGATTAAGGACTGCCCCAATAGCATAGTCAGAGGCATCTGTCTCAACCTCAAATGGTTGTCGCAAGTCTGGTAATGCAAGCACTGTTCCCTAGCATAAGCGATATTTTAACTTTGTGAATGTCTTTTGTTGAGATTCAGACCAAAAGAATTTTTCTTTTGCTCCTCCCTTGGTGACTTGACTCAAAGGCCATGCGATATGAGAAAATCGCAACATGAACCTACGGTAGAAGTTGGAAAGACCTAGAAAGTTGTGGAGCTCTATTAGAGTGGTTGGAGATGGTCAATCCCAAATGACTTGGATCTTGGATTGATCCACATGCACCCCCTGTTCATCAATAATGTATCCCAAATACTAAACTTGGGTCATGTCAAAAGTGCATTTCTCCAAATTGGCACATAACTTGTGTTGCTGCAGTGTTTGGAGAACCTGTCAGATGTGGTGGAGTTGCTCTTCCCAATTCTAGCTGAAGATAAAGATGTCATCCAATTATACCACTACAAATGAGTTGGTGATTGGTTGTAAGATGTCATCCATTAGCCTCATGAAGGTTGCAGGAGCATTCATTATTTCTAAAGTCATAACCAACCATTTGAAAAAGCCCTCCTTGGCCTTGAAGGTAGTCTTCCACACATCGGAGGGTTCGATTTGTACCTGGTGATTACCTGACTTCAAATCGATCTTTCTGAAATATTTTTCACCCTTCAGTTGGTCCAAGAGGTAATCAATCCGTGGGATCAGGTATGTATTACAAATAATGATCTTGTTGAGTGCCCGATAGTCAATACATAATCTCCAAGTCCCATCCTTCTTCTGTACCAACACAATCGGGCTCCCATGGGGCAATCAAATCGAATGGATGTTACCTTTCTGTATCAGCTCTTGAATCTGCCTCTTGATTTCATCATTCTCCAAAATGGAGCACTAACAGAATGGTCCTTTGGGCAGCGGCACACGTGGGGTCAGGTCAATGGAGTGCTTGACCTGATAGTGCAGAGGAACCCTTGTGGGGAATGTGAATATTTCCTCATACTCCTTCACGACCTTGTCCATCTGTAGTTGTCGTGCAGAAGGTCCCCGTCTGGACGTCATGGCCACTGTCTTCTTCTTTCTTTGAGGGCATATCATCAGGAAAACAAATTTCCTGGTTTTGGAAATGAGCCTATTGCATTGTTTTGCAGTAACCAAAGAGATGGTGGTAGGCAGTGCTACCTCCAGTATCTGGTACAACTTATTTCCCAAAGTAACAATAATAGCACGGGTCCTTGATTCATGCACAACATGTCGCTTCCACAAGTGTGGTTGTCCTAATAATACATCACAAACTTCAAGGGGAGCAATGTCACATAGTACCTCATCCATGAAGGGATTGATGTTATATGGAGGGCAACACTGCTAGCTTGTGCAAAGATCCTGTCCTTGGTGAAGCCACCCAATGGTGTACGATTGTGCGTGTGTTGTGGTCAGTAAGCCCAACCGCTTTACGACCTCTACCGAAATGAGGTTCTTTTGGCTCCCGCGGTAGACAATTAACTATAGCGAGGAGCCCTTTAACCACATCTAGGAGTGGAAGAGATGCTCCTCCTACTTTAGATCTTCGGGTTCGTCCTTCTGGATCTTCATGGTGGCAATGATGGCGTTGGGCTCCACATTGATAATCTGCTTCCCTTTGTCACTCCCCTTGTCAGGTTCTAATTCGGAGTCGGAACATGCATCTGATTCTGAAACCTTTAGCTCAGCCACCAGTGACTTCTTGGCTCAACACTCTCTTGTGTTGTGAGTGGAGCTCTTATGGAACTCACACCACTTTTCAGTGTCCTTTTTCGGCTTCGTGGCCCTGTTCTTTTCTTGTAGCTTTGCCAGGTTTTCTTGGGCTGCCCCACCTTGGCTTTTTCCTTTGTTTTTTGGTTTGGGGGCCCCTTTCCCTTGCTTTGGATCCGCAGATCCAAAGTATCCCTTCTTCTGTTAAAACTTTTTCTCAACCTTGATAGCATATCGGTATGTTGTGCAGAGTTTGGAGATGTTCAGTAATTCTATTTCTTCCTAAATGTACTTGTGCAGGCAGCCACACTATTTGAGCATCAAATGCTACTCTGAATCCTTAATACCCAACTTTCTGTGAAGGGTATGGAAAATATTGGTAAACTCTGGCACATATTGGTCCCTTCCCTGCCACAGCATGGTCCACTTTATGTATTGATCCTCATAGCTTTCAATAGGTTAGTAGTACTCCTTGATGGAATCCGAGAATGAATTCCAAGTGGGTGTGGCTGAAAACAGTGAGCCTGTACTTTCATCCTTCTGCTTAGAGTAGGTTTCCCACCAGTCCTTGACATGTGAGGCTGCTTTGAGAAGAGCGAAAATAATCTTTTCCCGACTGGAAAAGTCACAAATAGAAAAATAAGCCTCTAGCAGATGTAACCATTTACCAACAACATCTGCGTCTATCTGACCCTTGAATATCAAGATTTCAAAATTAACTTGTACCTTAAATAGTGTGGTGTTTCTAGAGTAGTTATTGGAAGCCGATGTGTCTCCCCTGGGTAGCCGATGAAGGATCTGGGCAAAGTTGTCCATCATCGCATTCCTTTGTCGCTTGAGGGATTCTCTGAGCAAGATTTTGATAGGATCTTTTGCCCCCTCATCTTTATTTTCATCTGCCATGGGAGGGCATCAAGATTTTTGAGGTTGATCTTGCAAAGGTTTGACTAGTTCAAGCCCTAACTCCTTATATCCTGACCTCATTGGGGACATGCAAAGAAAAACAAAGAAAAAACCAGACTGCGCTGATACCACTGGTCCAGATTTAAATAGAAATGCAACAAATTACAGATATAACCATAAACATAGAGATATAGTAGAAATAGTACTTCACTTAATTAATGTAAAATACTAAAATATGCTTACAAACAGAAATGGAAATAAACCAGCTAGAGCGATGGTAGCTTATCTTTGAGAAGAGATGTGGTGGCTACATGCCTTTGAACTACCTTACAATGAGGCTCAACAACAAGAGTTTATGGGCCATGTTGGGGTGATTTGGACAACCAACTTCCTGAGGTTGAGACCTGGTCATATTATCTCTGTTTGGCATGCATGATAACCTGTTGGAAATATCTCTCTAGGGACTATGATGGAAAAGATGATTTTTGACAAAAAATCGTTAGCGGCAGATTTCCAAAAAAATGTCATTTAGGGCCTCAAAATGGCTCTGGAAGTTTAGGACCCGAAAAACTGCTAAAAGTAGTAAGTTGTGCTACACTTAAGGAAACTGAAAAACTAAAAGAAGCAATGGTGGGGGTCCAATGGGAATTGGTGGGTCGCCACCAATATCCACCAGGATCATCCAGTCACCAATAACTTAATTTATGATAGAAAATAAATGAGTTAGTAATCATATGTTTAAGTGTCTTGTAAAACTCTTACATACTTTTTATAGCCTTAATTGAATCATATAAGGTTCCCTTTGAATTAATTTTTGGGTGTTTTATGTGTTCTTTGGGTGTAGCTTGAAAAATTCCTCACTATTTTTTAAACTCTGAACCTTTGTTGGGGATCGACAAATCTTTGCTTTCTCAGTACCTTTATTGCAAACCTCAAAAATCTTAGTTTCCTCAGTGAGAAAATTATAAAACCTTTACTTTAATTACTGAGAATTTGCCTATTTTTTCTTCGTAGTCTTCCTGGAGGAATTTACGCTATCATTCAATTCTTTAGTGGGGAATTGAACCGCCCCTCAACAATTGTAATTGATGGAAACTATGACGTCATGCCGGATTTGAATGTGTGGATATTATGATGTGAAACAAGTTAAACTAATTGTCTAAAAATTGTTGAATAATTTAGTTGCGGATAGTGTAGAGAAAGCCTCTACAAATTCATTCAAGAAACGAACCTCTTTCGTGGAAGAATTGAAGAATGAAATGTTGTAATACTTGCATCAGCAAGTTGAAGCTTGTGCAACTGGGAGTGGGAATGGCTAGTTCTAGAGCCTAGTTAAAGTATTAGGGGATGTTTTACAAATCTTTCTAAGGTTTAAGAGAAGTTTGTTTAGGCATGTTTTGAAAAAAAATATTTCTAGGGACATAAATGATGGGAGGATTGACGAATTTTCTCAATAGATCGACAAGATAGGGTCATGGATGGCAAGGAAAAAGAGAATTTTTAGCCAAGGCTTTGCTTAAAAGGGCTGATGGGATTATAATGTGTTATTGTAAAATGAGGTTTGAGAAGAGACTAGAGCTTGTAGAACAGAGGGAAAAATGCCCATTAAGGCTTGTGATGTGTGCCAACAAAGGTTGTGCAGAGGTGTTGTCAGTTATTCACTATGAGGAGCATGATGGGACACATCCATTCAAGTTTTTTCCTTGCAAGCAAAGTTGTAAAGCCAGTATCTTAAGGAAATACATGGAGAACCATTGTTCCATAATCTACCCAAATAAAGTGCCCCCCTTCACTTTCAACAAGGTTAGTTGTTCTGTTGTGCTTACATAAGGTTCATTAGATCAACTCTTCTATGATTCTATTGCATCCTATTTCTCAATGTCCTTCAAGTACTCTAAAACCAGGAGACTACATCTGTGAACCAAGCAGAGTGCATTCACGTGCTTGAAAATGTATGCCTATCAATTTCACACACATAGACTTTGATGCATGGAGTAGCAGTAGTTTTCATTTTCTCTGTTTTTCAATATGGATCCTATTTTACTCATGGATTTATTCTCAAAAAGGTCCGTTGTGGTTGTCATAATAATTAATTCAAAGATTCTTCTTCTAGGGATGACTCTAAAAGGAAGAAATATTATTTCATATCAATATTTCTAGGTTTCTTGGTCCATTTCTTTTCAATGAAGGAAGCATTGAACTTTCGGAATAAAGTCCATATGCATTATCAAAATTTATATAAATAATCATTTAATAGTGGAGATATTGGTTCTAATTCTAAAATATATTATTCCTAGTCTTTTATTTGGTCATTGTACATCTTATGTTATTTTTTTGTAGACGTGGAGTTGAAATATTTGGTTTTAGGATTTTGACATCAGAAAACTATCACAACCATGATTGTTGGCTTTATTTCTCTCATTTTTTTAGGTTATTAGATTCTTTTGTTCCAATGTTATTCAAGTCAATGTTAGATTTTTCAGTGATCACACAAAGCTATTTTGATTTTCTCATTAGTAACAAGAATATTCCAGGTTTATGTGATAGCATCTTTCCTCTCTCTGGTACTAGACATCGCTTTGTGATGTCTACATGCCTTGTGAATTCCCTTGCTTGTAATTTATTTCTATTTGTTATTATTTCTTAAATGAAATCATGTTACAGTGAGAAATATCTTCCATTGTAGATAGTGTATATTATTTCACTGAAAACTATACTATCTCTTAGTTATACTACAGTTGGGGGAAGCATTTGAATGTCGTGAAGGTGATCTCATATATTTTTGCATTCTTTGCAAACTTATCCATAAGTCAAAGATTCAAATTTGTGGATGTTGGTTCTTTATTTCTCACTCTTAAGGAACAAGAAGTAAGAATCAAATCTCTAGAGAAAGAAGTCAGCAAGCTACAACAAGACGTTAAGGCTATTGATGTTTCTACTAAAGTATTGATGTTGCACAGGGAGTTACGTAACTTTCATAAGAAGATTGAAAATTTGAGTCATACCTCATGAGGCATATTGGGGATGTACATTTAAAAATCATTTTGAAACTCTTGAGAAATTAACAGAAACATCCTAGCATTTTGAAAAGAATAAGCCCACTTTGTGAATTGTTATAATTGAGCACTACTTAATGTGGCACAATGACTAACATATAGTTCAATTCTTTCAATTATAGGAGAGGGTAATAAATAATATTTTTTTCCTTTGAGGCTGAGGACCTTTCAAGACCTAACCTTTTATCTCTTTATGGGGACAAATATATTTAGATAAATAAAGCAAGAAATTAATTATGAGAATAATTAAAGAATTTATTCTAATCCATCAAATGTATCAGGTATATTAACTTAGAGGGAGATTCATTGAATGGGTGGTAATGGGCACAAGCACATCTAAGAGAGTAATATCCTCCCTCAACTCATTCTCCTTTAATATGGGGAAAATATTTCCCACCGTGTTCTCCTGCTTGGTTATGTGAATGGTTTCGAAGTTTGGGACGTTGGGGAAACTAATGATGTGAGGGACATGATCTCAACGTAATATGGTCCTATTTCAATCCTACAAATGCAACCAAGGCCAATCACCTCAGTAAGTGTAGATGATGGCTTCAATGTTGTTCAACCGCTATTGTTGGTTGTTATAGGAGATGGAACTCTCAATGGAGGTATTGTTCAAGGTGGATTTGGCTTTGGATATGGGGGAGTCGTTTGCGTCCCTCTGCAGTTAGGAAGTAGTGGCTTTGTTCCCATATTTTTTTAAATTTACTCAATATTATGTGCACGTATTGAAGTTCAGGTCACCTATTTATACAGTTCATTGCAGTTATCGAATTACAGTTATTTCCCTTGCTACCTAAGTAATAAATTTGTGTTCATTTACTATTTTCTTTTCATTTTTGTTATTTCACATTCTACAATCTAACCTCCTCACTCTTATTTTGTAGATATATTGTTTTGTTGCAACTACTCTCTAGGATACTTTCATTGTGCTCAATTAGCCTATCCCTCAAGGGGGACAAGCTACAGGAAGCATAAATATAAGCTAGGACAAGCTACATGAAGTATACGTATAGGGTTTATTTTAATTTACAATTTTTACTCTATTTCACCATTCTCATTTATACGTTTTATTGTAACGATAGAAACATGGATGAAGATTGGTCACTCTCCAACAGTTTTGTACTTCTATATATGCATAATACAAAGAAGACTATACCATATATGGAAATTATGAAAATTTCTTGTCATCTCATACTTGCATACTTTCTCTCTTTTGTGTGAGTATTCACATTGCTATTTTGTACTCGTACCACCATGGTGCACCATTATGTGACATCATAGTTATGCATTTTGGCCACTAAAGTAGACCTTTGAGAGCATTTGTTTAGATATGGAGGATGGATTTTGAAATTTTGTCTGCATCAGAATTTTCACCTCTACATATGCAACATTTATCCAAATTGGGTTCAAAAAGGAGTTCTTATTCCTCCACCTATAAATCACCCTCAAGTGGACTGGTTATAACTTATGGTAGATGCTAAAAGTTTGTTAATGATCTTTTCCAAGAAAAACCTTTTGGAGAAATCCAACGGATGCTTCCCCACATTTGTGGATTTCATCTCTAGTAGACCCGTTGGCATGGACTAGTGTGCCTCACTCCAGGGGATTAGAAATGGGTACATGATGGCATGGAAAAATCCAAATTTCCAGCAACATGGGCGACAGTCGGTTTAGCCAACCATTTGGGATAATTTTCGTATAAATGTTATTCCTATATAATGTTCTTTTTATGTTACGTATGTTATAAAAGTAATTTATCATTAATGTTATTTGTAATTAAAATTTAGTTTAGTCAAAATACATCGTGAAACATTTCAGTTCTTGTGAAGAAAGAGGAAGGAAAATTTTAAAGGTGGTTTTCATATTTATGTTTTCACTTTTGTATGCACTGTTTTCCTGTAACAAGTGCATCTTGGAGTTTGTTGGTTGGATGAGTTCCCCTGCGACATAGAAAAACTGCCATTCTCCTCATCTACTGATTTAGTTGTGTTTCATGAGGATTTTTAATTTTTTAATTTATGTTACTTTATTACAGTAGTGATTTATGGATGAAGAAATGTTGTTAAAGATAAGTTTCCAAGTTCTACTATAATTTCTTAAAGTTTATCATGGGTACTATAAAAATCGAAAAATGAATTTCAAACTTGTAATTTGTGGATTTAAGTTTATGGCTTCAGATGGACATTGTAGGGATATTAATTTTGTGAACTCATTTTCCAACCTATAACCCTTTAAATTGCTTTACATTTTTTATTCCATTGTCACGGATGTATGCCTCACACCCTTGTTGGAAATTTTGTGCCCTAATGGAGATATCTGAAGACAAAAAGACACAAATAGTGTATCTATTTGAGGAACATGAATGTATCTTTGGTAGAGTAGCAACATTTTAATCTTTGACCTTCCAAAGCTATAGTGGACATTATAATCATTTCCTATCATCTCATACTTGCATACTTTCTCTCTTGTGTGTGAGTATTCACATTGCTATTTTGTACTCTTATCACCATCATGCACCAATATGTGACATCATAGTTATTCATTTTGGTCACTAAGGTAGACCTTTGAGAATTTTTTTTAGATATGCAAGATGAATTTTGAAATTTTGTCTGCATCAGAATTTTGACCTCTACATTTGTTACATTCTATCCAAATTGGATTCAAAATGGAGTTCTCATGCCTCCACCTACAGGTCACCCTCAAGTGGACTAGTTATAGCTTATGATAGATGCTAAAATTTTGTTAATGATCTTTTCCAAGAAAAACCTTCTCCGGAAATCAAATGGATGCTTCCCCATATTTGTGGATGGCATCTCTAATAGGCCCATTGGCATGGACTAGTGTGGCTCACTCCGGGGGATTAGAATTCAGTACCTACTGGCATGGAACAAGCCAAACGCCCAGCAACATAGGTGACAATTGGTTGAGCCAAGCCTTTAGGCTAAATGTTTTCTAATTGTTATGCCTATCTAATGTATTTTCTATGTTACGTATGCAATAAAGGTAAATTATCATTAATTTTGTTTATAATTAAAAGTTACTATAGTCAAAAGATATCATCAAACATTGCAATTCTTGTGAAGGCAGAGGAAGGAAGACTTTAAAGGTGGTTTTCAGATTTACGTTTTCACTTTTGTATGCACTATTTTCCTATAACAAGTGCATCTTGGAGTTTGTTGCTTGGATGATTTCTCCTACAACACAGAACAATGACCATTTTTCTTATGTGTTTATGTAGTTGTCTTTCCTGATGATTTTTTGTGTTTTAGTTTTGTTACTTTATTACAACGGTGATTTATGGATGAAAAAATTTTGTTGAATATAATTTTCCAAGTTCTACTATAATTTCTTAAAGTTTATCATGGGTATTGCGATTCTAAAAATTGTAAAAATGGAAAAAATGAATTCCAAACATGTAATTTCTAGATGTAAGTTTATGGATTCAGATTGACATTGTAGGGATATTAATTTTGTGAACTCATTTTCCATCCTATAACCCTTGGGATTTCTTTACGTTTTTGATGCCACTGTTAGGGATGTATGCCTCACACCCGTGTTGGAAATTTTGTGCCCTGATGGAGATATCTGAAGAAAAAAAGAGACAAATGGTGCAGCCATTTGAGGAACACAAATGTATCTTTGACTCAACAACAAAATTTGAATCTTTGACCCTCCAAAACCATGGTGAGCACACACAAAACTAGTGGCAGCAATGATTCCATTATTTTTCCAGTTTCCATGTCCACTAATGATGCTTCTTTGTGAAAAAGGAAAACAATCCCACTAAATACCCTACGATGATTCTACAGAAAGATGCATGAGGACTTGATTATATTCTTCTTTGAATTGGATATTTTTTGTCAAGGTTATGATTATGTCAAATATTAACAACCTAATGAGTGTTTTAAGCACTCGAATATCAAGCATTGTGCCAAAATTCAACTAATATTGCGTTAGACGATCCAATTGGTAGAGAAAAATCAACATAGACCAATTCTTACACTACAACATCATTCAGACAAAAACCATCAATGGAAGAACAAGGAGAGAAGGGAGTGGAAAAAAAAATCTCCATGCAAGGATCAGGTGCAACTCCAATATGATATACCATTTCCTATAAAAATACAACCAATTGATAAAATGACAACGAAAATCAGGATTAGAATCACCTAGATTTAATAAGGATGCCCCAATTTATGACAAACACACAAAATAAAATTGTGCTTATCATAACTTATATTGTATGATATCCCACTTTGTGATTTTCATCACATTGATGGAGATTTGTTGTTATTTCTCTTGGATCATTAGATAAACTTTGCCCTAGCCATGGGAGTGCTACAAGCAAGAGGTGGGGGGAATTCATATTCACGAGACCTCTTCTATTCATCACATCATATCACTTGATGGAGATATTTGGCTTGGATAATCTCACTTCTCCTTGGTTGAATCTTGAATGACATCTCACTTACATGTGCTTTCCTTGTTGATCACCCCTTGGTTCCATTCTTGATGGATGTGGATCATACTATCTCATAATGGTGGTTTGGTGTATATTTTATCTTAGATATGGATTAGGGTTCTAGCCCCATAAAGGGGGTTAGATGACGATGGCTAGGAGATATATTTTTCATGAGTTTTGAAGCTTACTAGTAACTTTTGCATAATAATGTGATATTATTGGGTTTCACTAGGTGAAAATCTACATGGTCCTTATGCTGGCTATGTGATGGTAGAAACACTTTTAAGGTTGGATGCATTAACCATTCTAATATTTCCCTTTCTCTAATCATGTTGCTATGGTGGCATGATTTACAATGCCTTTGTGATATTTTTCAAGGTGATCTAACTTTATAATGTCATATTTGCTAGACATCACCTAGGGATAAGATGTTTCATGATTTTAATACCCTCATTGATATGTTATATCTCATGTTGTTAGAGTTATAGAAGGGGTATTAATAATTATATTATGACTTGATGTGATCTAACCTTTTCGTAATGTTAGATGGTGATTTTGATTTAATAATCCCTTGTTGTTGGTGCACTCTAGGTTGCACCATCTATTTTGTTGCTATAATGGGGAGGTTTTCCTAGGGTAAATTTTGTCTTCTTCTTGTGCGTTGTGATCTCTACTGTTCTACTATTCTTATATTGTTGAACTTTTTAAACATAATTGTTGGATTATATATTGGAATAAAATAAAAGTAGATCAACATCAAAATTAATTATCAATATCTCAGAAATATTGTGCTAGGCTACATTGCACTTAGAAAATCAACATGGCTATGATACTTCAGGAGGGATAAATATACACTATGATCATTCAAGAAACTAAGCCATCAACTTTGGAAATGTTTCTAGTATGGATTCCTATGGTTTTAAATGTTGTGATTCTTTCACCTCGTGGTTATTTTGGGCAAGCAAATGTTTTAAGAATGTCAAACAAGACATCGATGGTCAAGTAAACAATTTTTTTATAATTGTAATATATATTTTATGATATCCCCTCTCTATTGTTTGATTTTATTTTGAATGTTTCTTTTAATTTTATTTTCTATTTTGACTAAGAAATTAAAAATACTTGGTATCATATCCATTTAAGCAACATCCAAGGCTTGAAGATGAAATTAGTATTACATGATATTGATTGAAATCCTTTTAACTCTTTTGTCTTAAAAGAATTTCATGACTATTAGAAAAGTTTAATTTCACGTTCTTATTTGAGAACATGTTGTTTATATATTTGACCAATTTCATGTGTTAGAGAATGAAATTTTGTTGTGAATAAAATGACAAGGATTGGACATCACAACCCAAATGATTTGTTTTCATAAGTTATTTACAGCTTGAGATTTTTAGCATGTAACTTAGTTGGCATGATTGTACCTACGATTTTCTTAAAGGTTGAATACTAAGTTAGAAAGGTGTTTTTCTCTATGGTGAAGTTTTATTTGCTTTGTTTAAACAGGTCATCTGACAACATAGTGGCCACTATCGCTCAACCGAAGAAAAAATGTTCGAGTTTCTTGCTTTCATGGGTAAAAATGGTTTTGAAATTGCTGATATTGAGGTATATGTCATACAAATTCTTTATATTCTATTTTAGTTTATATTCTAGTGTTAATCATCTTTCATGTCTTACATTTTGTATTTATATTTTTTTGTTTTCAGAAAGGGAACTCAATATTGATGGAAAGAAGCAAGAATTGCTAGTAAAAATTGATGAAATTAGTGACTAGGTGACTAAAAAAGTTAGTCATTGAAATTATTTTAAGTGAATTACTACTAATCTTGAGAAATTTTAAGTGAACGAACTAAAGATGACTAACTTAAACGACTAATTTAGTCTAGGGATAAAATATATGAGTAGACAATAAGTGACTAAACTATAAGTGACTAACTTAAATGACTAATTTAGTCTAGGATTAAAATATATGACTAGATAATAAGTGAAAAGATTAATAATGATAACGTAAATGACTATTACAGTCTAAGAATAAAAATATTACCAAATAACAAGTACAACAATTATATGAATTAACATTTATGTTGGTAATTTTTAATTGTGTGACTTGAGAAATGAAAAATTACAATTTTGATACTGAAGTGTCACATTTTACTACAAGGGTCTCTGAATACATCTATAGTGTTAAAATTTAGAGAGAAAGTCATCTCAGAATACATATACAATGTTAAAATTGTGGATACCCTTTTGCCTCTAAAGTTTAACACTGCAAATGGATTCAGAGACCCCTTTCTTTTGATCCATATGCAGTGTTAAATTTGGAGACAAAGGGGTCTCTAAGTCCATTTGCAGTGTTAAAATTTACAAACCCTCACTCGCAATGTTAAAATTTAGGTAGATAGATTCAACGACCCCCTTAAAGGGGTCCATGTATCCATCTATAATACTAAAATTATAACACTTTTATACAATCACTACTAAACAAACATAAAAGTTGTTATTAAAATGATTAACCACAACACATATTAACATATCCAATATCCTTGTCAATGACTATCATGACCACCACATTTTCACAATAATTTAGTTTTTAACAATTCAATATACAAATATACATAAAATGAGAAAATATGTGTATCAATGTCGAATAAACACTTGAATCTAGTAAATTGGTTATTTTTTACTATTAACATATGGGGTTGGTGAAGATAGAACAAAACCGTCTTTATTTCCTTACCTCCATATTTTTCTAGTGATCACAAATTTATTTTATTTTTCATTTTAAATTTCCCTCTACACATTTACATTGATTTTCCATCTTAAATTTAGCTATGCACATTTACATTTATTTTTTCATTTTAAATTTCCCTCAGCATGTCCTCGTGAGAGGTGGTTCTTTCAGGGCCATTGAAAATCACTGAATGGCCGAGTATCAAGTGAGAAAGAGAGGCGGATGCAAGTGAAACTACTACAAGTTGAAGCTGAAACAACCTTTGATCCAACAATTCACAAATTGAAGCAAGATGAAATTAACGATTTGGACCGTCATCCACTGAATGGTCAAGTATGAAGTGAGAAAGAGAGCCAGTTGCCTTGTAGGAGAAAGTGAAACTACTATAGGTTGAATATGAAACAACCTTGGATCCAACAGTTCACAAATTGAAGCAGGATGAAATTAACGAGTTGGACCCTCAATGACTTCTCATCTATTCAATGTGTTGAGTTACTAATGAAACGAAATATTTTAGAATAGCTAGTCATCATACATCATACATTGATCCCATATATTCATTCATGCACTCTCAGTAGTGGAAGGCTCCACATAGAATGAGCTAAGGAGCTGGGGTTCTATCGGTATGATGGAAGCCGAGAGGTTGTGGAACGAGAGCATGTGGAATTGAAGGAATTCTCTATACTTGACATGGTCAAGTCAATGGCGTGGTGCAAGGAAGACCTTCTCCTAGGAATTATACGTTATTATGAATACTTTAACTAGAATCGCCCCTCTTCTTGTTGTGTCCCTTCCCTCCAGAGAGCTTCTCCTAGGCAAGGTACTCCCCTTTCAAATTCACATTTCTTCTTCTCTATATTTTTTTTCCATTTTATAATATGAACATGGATTCTCAACCTAATTGGATGTAGATTATTGCCTAATAATGAGGTCTACATATTCATCATAATTGCAAATTCCATATCTATTTCCATGACTGTATACCCAAACCACAAATTCATTTCCTCATGCATGTAGGCGTTTAATATGAAAATGGACTTCTCTATTCACATCCATAGCTTCCACCACTACCTTATACACTAGGAATTTTACTAATGTAGCTTCTTCGACAGAGGAAAACAAGGGCTTTAGACAACTTAGTTGTAGAGTTGTACATAATGATTATTTTCCATAATCAGGGTTAACGAATCTATCTACTAACCTGATACCAGTTACGACTTTTAGGTTTAGAGCCTTGTAACACCACTGTATACTAGTGCTTATATTTAATTGAATATAGAATGGGAGAACATATAAGGCTCCCTAGCATGTACACTACAGAAAATCAAGACATATTATATCGTACATTTTCCAAAAGATCCTTCTTATTCAAACTATGCTCCTAAGATGGTGTTGCAATGATCATTGGCCTATTAAATTAATTCAATGTTATTTTGTTGTTGTTATGACCAAACGGTGGAAGGAGACTATCTTGTGACCAACATGGCTCAATATTATAGATAAGTATTTGTTGGCAAGTACTGTCACAAAAACACATTGTAGTCCATTTATTATTCCCCGGAAATGGTCTTTGGTCCTATGCAACATTTCACACAAGATTTTTCAATTTCTTGTTTTGATTCATTCTAAAACTGTGAATGGACTAGGAACAAGTACCGAGTGGTAATTTCTAATCTAGAACACATGTTTTAAAGGCTTTATATATATTGTTAATATAATATTGAGAAACTGGTTCTATGATTATGGCTTGAAGGATTATTTTTTTGTTAATCCTCTATATTTATATTTGGTATTTGGTAGAGACATCAATATTTCTGATGTCCCTTTTACTATCTGGTTAGAGGTAGGTTCGCCTACCTTTATTGGGAATTGATGGGTTCCCTAACCTCTTAATTCCTCCATCTATAATGAAGATGCCTAGCTATTGGAGGTGTTAGGGAATGGAATTAATATCTTATGAGGACTTCCTCTAACAAATTCCATAATGTATATCAGTTACTTCTTTCCTTCTATCCCTTCTAGAGTTCTGTTGATGGTGGCGGGTGACAAGCAGAGCCCTAATATACTTATAGCATTAGATCTGTGAAACCATGGATCTCCTCTCCCTCTTTAACTAGTAGACTGACCCACATGAATCCTGAGGAATTTGAGTTCTTGATCTTAACAATGAGTACAAGATATTTGCTCCTACCCCGCATCCCACAGGGTCTCTCATCATTAGTTTCTTTCTGGTGGCCTAGATTGTTAGGAGATTATCAACATATCATTCCATATTTCCTTGTAGGGTTCTATTGCTTGAACCTCTCAGACCTGTAATCCCTCTTGAGGAAATTCTCATATGGTGTATTGGTTCCTTTTTCACTATCAATGATCCTACATGGACATTTCCATTCTCTTTCTCCTAGATGTCAACCTCTATCTTTGTTATGGATGGGGAGCTTCTCCCTTCCCCCTCTCATTCTTCTCTGGCTTTTGGTGATGTGTACCATTTTGTCTTGTTATTTTTAGGGCCATGTTCAATAGTTTAGTTTATGTTGTTTTATGTTTTACCTCTTAGATGTTAACTTATAAGAGTTGCTCTGGCACTCCTAGAGTCTGCCACCACTGATTGCACCCTTTCATCCCATTGACCTACCATTTTGGTCATTCATGGACATTAATAAGATTATCTTATATCATCTTTAATGCCAACAAATGATTTTCTGTTTCTGTATTCCAACAAAATCTCAAAATAGCCTAACAAATTCCTAAACTAAATTCTCAGGTATAAGCAAATAACTTCCTTAAAGGAATTCCTAGGTATAACCTAGCAAGTTCCTAAAACAAAATTTTGAAGAATAACCTCACAACTTCTTGGAAATGCAAACTAACAATTTCCGGAATTAATAGATTATACTTTTAGCTCGTGATTTGATATTGTGGGGACTATGTTGCCCTCTAATCTGGGTGCCATGTGTCAACCTAATTATTGTGTGGGAATTCCACCCTAGAATTGGTGTGTTGTAGAATTAGGAAGAATTCTACAACTTCCCTAAGGAAGTGATTTTAGAGATTATGCAATCGTGTTTAATCATTCTCTGTAAGGAATTATGTGGTAGGCGTTAATTCTACACAAAATGTTGATGAACACCAGTAACCTGCAACATATCATAATTGGCAAGAACTAAGACATTTCATTCAAAATCTTCATAGAGACTATCAAACACATTAATTTGCAATGAATTATTTTTTTAAAGGCAAGTTTCTATAATAAGGTGGTTAAGGAATCTAGAAAATTGGTCGTGTTAGGTTTTTTATGCTCATGAAAATGTGAGTGGAATATGACAAAACCAAGACATTTATGAGGTTCAACATCACCCCCAAACTGAAGGAATTGTACACCCTTTTGCAATAGAGTCATCCATGTCATTCTTATTTAATTTCCCTAAAATCATAAAGTCCAAATGGGTTTGTGTATTTTTTATTTTATGATAGCCCGTGATTTATTCAATTTACTCCAATTGTCCACATTCACTTTCTCCATTTATTGAACCGGTTCTTTTCCAGTTCAAAATTGGATAACACAGCAAGGGAAATCTGAACCCAAGTCCTATCAAATGTTTATCAAGATTCTTTACAATGCTAGTGTAAAGGTGAGCCCTGAATATAGCTGGTTTGAGATTTGAAATTGAGTTGGGTTCCCTTCTCTTCATTCCTTATGTATGTTCATTCCTTCTCATTTGGGAATTCATAGCATGGTCATTTCAAGTATCAACAAAGGCTTTGAAATGCTCTATTAATTTTTTCTATTCCATTACCCATTGGGTTTGAGAATGTGAAGTGTTTCAGTAATTCTCATAGATAACCTATGATGAGGCATGATCTCTATGCAGACAAGCAACTCATCCTTGGATTTGTAATTTTTATAGGCCCAAAATTCTTCAAACCTTTCAATTTCATTATACATAGTAGAGATAAATGCTTTAAAATACCATCCTCCATAAAAGGATGAGGAGCCCATCTTGCGAGCTTACGCAAGACATAATTTTGTAAATATAACTTGCATTCTAAGTTTTGCATCTCAGGAATTCCTATCAAATATACAAAAAATACGTGGTTCAGCCACATTAAAAATTGGTAGATTTGAAGCATTCTTCTCTAGTAACATTTGGACCATTTATCCTTAAAATATAAGGCATACACTTTGGTAGGTGGCCTACATTTTATCTCAAGCCCTAATTTTGGACATAAAAATTGATTCCTTTGATTTGAAATACAATTTGAGAGCTAAATGCATACGTACATTCAATGGCTAAAGCTCGTGGTTGGTGTGACGTTCTAAACCACATGCCATTCCTGAATGGTAAGCTAGAGGAACATAACTTGCATGTCTATCGAATGTATGAAGGTGCCTATTTATAGTTTATATACCTTTCAGAATCAATTGCAAATAATTAAGGAATTGTTACTTTAATGCAAAGCATGAGGGTGTAAGCATCACAGGAAGAATATTATAAGTAAGTGTTGTACGCATGACAGGAAGAAGATTCTACGTAAGCTTCTCATGAGGTTAGAAAGTTACTATCGCAGTGTTTAAGCATTCACCTTAAATTTGTTTGGGATGACCTAGAATTTTTAGGGAGGAGAATTTATGTTGCATTAATGGAAGCATTCGAAAGGTTCATTTTTGTTCAGTTCATGTCTAAATAAATTGATAGAAGAATCCCTTTATCTCCTAAACTCTTACACGTGGAGGATTATATCTAGGATTTAGATAAAATGAGGCATTTTGAAGAAAACTCCACCTCATACAAATCATGTCATATTCAATTAAACTCACTCCAAATTCAATCTCACTTTGTATTGAGGAGTCGTCCTTCATGGAGGGAAATATCAAATAGAAATAGGGTCTTCCTCGGTAGCCGAGCCGGTTATTGCCATTTTTTGAATTATGGTGAGAGTTATAGTATGTCTATTAAACCTCACATCTGTAGAGTTGATGACAAATGTTCACGTTCCTTAGCCTTATTTTTTCCTCACTACCCTTTATGGGCCCTTTTGCTAGTTTGAGGAGGAGGTTGATAGTACTCGCACGCTCGGTGTTCCCATGACAGTACATCACAAACAAAACGGGCTTCCTCCAACAACACATAAGGAATATGGTTACCCATAAGGATGGTGAGTACATTCCTATTATCATAGCTTTCCATATTTTCCAGTTGCTTTGAGAAATGAGATTCGATTCGAACATTGAAGTGTTTGCATCACTCATGTCTGGTTTTCAGGGCAAAGTGGATTTAGTGATTCGATTCAAGTTACACACCCAAATAGAAGATATTTGTCCTCTCCACTAGATGAAACCCGCATTGCAAGGATAATGAGATGGATGGACCATACCGATTAGAAATTCTACTATTTATTTAGGATTTCATTCGTAAAGAAGAGAAAGTAAAGTTGACTGGTTAGGGATATTAATTAAATGCTGCAATTGGAAAACCCTTAATTTTGATTCCTAGTGAAGTCGTTTGACTCCTATCCAAAAAGAACATAAAAGTTGTCGCATTTATTTGAATTCTTTTGAAAGTATTACTCAGAGGCAAGAAAGTTGAGTTATCTGCACTCATCAGCCAAAATGACGAGCGTGGAGATAGGGATCCTAGTCTAATATCGTTACTCCTGGCAGCTCTCCTTGCAACATTTCTTTTCATGGGAAAGGTATCTTTTAAGTGCAATCCACCTTTTATTTTTTTTCTTCTTATGATCGGGGTTCAAATCATTAAATCTATTTGTCGTCGATGATAAATTAATGCAGGGTCAGGTCGATCCGCCACAACTCTTTTCATGAGCAAAGGTATTTTTTGAGTGAAATCCACATTTTCTTTCTTTGCTTTAATGATGTGCTCAAAATTGATCTCGTTGACGATTTTTCAAAAACCCCTTTCAACTCTAGGGCTGGTGCCCCTAAATTTTTGTCATTTGGAGCTCTTACTACAGCTCATTCGATCCTGTAAAGCTCCCAACTGGACACGGAAGTTCAATTGCCCTTTGCTCCTATTTTTTCATTAACTCAATTTTGCTGCATTTCAAAATGTATGCATAGGATATTCGATGAAGTTGCCATAAATGTTAAATTTTACTGTGTTCTGAGCCATCACTCGTCACTGTTTTGAATCCTCTGGATCATAAGCCATGGTAGTAAGACTTTGGTAGTTCGATTTTGAGCACGCTCGCTGCATGCTTTTCTCTTGCGCCTTTCAGTAATGCAAACCCGTTGATCTAGTGGATGATTTTTCAAGAAACCATTTCAACTTTAGGGCGGTGCCCTTAAAAGTTTGGCATTTGGAGCTCCTACTATAGATAGTTTGATCCTCTAAAGCTCCTGATTGGACATGTAAGTTCAGTTGCCCTTTTCTCCTATTTTTTCATTTACTCAATTTTGCTAGATTTCAAAGTGTATGCATAGGATATTCGTTGAAGATTCCATGGATGTTAAATTTTATTGGGTTCTGAACCATCACTCATCACAGTTACGAATCCTCTGGATCATAAGCCATGGCGATAGGACTTTGGTAGTTCGATTTTAAGCACACCCGCTGCATCGTTTTTTTCTTGCGCCTTTCAGTAATGTAGGATGCACAGGGTTTGCCACTTGATGCAGTTTTTTTACTGATCTCCTGCAGTAAATACCATGCGATTCTGGTTGGATAGTAGATTGTCCAGACAATAGAAAGGAAAAACTAACAGTAATTCACATGGTAGCTAGGCGAGCTAAAAACTTGCTCGCACTAAAAGCCAACTATTCAGAAGGCATAAAATGACAACATACAAATAAAATCAAGGCCAGGGATAACGTGCATTTAAATATAGCCTTCTCTGTCGTATGTATCCTCATTTGATGGTTGAAATCCGTCAACTAATTGCCAGCAGATGGTGATGTAAATCTGATCCTTATGGCACTTATAGATGCGTGCATCTTGGCTGGATCCGACATAACTATTTGATGCTCAACTTTTCTTCTTAAAGAAGTGTTAAACGGGAGAAGTAAAGGCCTTTGAGGGGGAGGAAATTCATCAGGAGTTCATCGGAGTCTCAAGGTTTTTTTTCTTTATGATCTGATTTATTTAACTACTGAAGCAGAGAAGAGTAATTTACTAAATTTAGAATTGGAATGAGAAAACAATATTAATATCAGTAAGAGTTTGCAAGAGGGAAATGACTATTGTCTTCTTTCTTTATTCTCTTCTGGCCACAGAAAACCAGAAAATTCATACTATATAGAATAAAAAATAAACGGAATTGGTAGACAAGGGAATGCAATAACTAGAAAAAAAAAGAATTTGAAACATTTGAGAAGAGAATTTGACAGTTAAGAGAAACAAGCCTGGAAAATACATTTGAGAACAAATCTAACATGCATATATGTTTTCCACAAAGTTCAAAAATAAAATTTAAAATGGGCAGCTGGAGATGCTAGTCGCAGTATATCATGTCTACTACACTAGAAATTGTTTTATTCCCTTCTATTTGTATGCCATTTGGGAGGTTTCTGTTGTTGCTTTTATTCTGGTCCAGGTTGAAATCTTTGCCTTAGGTACAGAAAACTTGTGACTGGGATACCTGCAAATTTTACACATTTTGTAGCAAATCTTCCAGCATTCCATCAGGTGCTTGTCCTTATGTGCATTAAATCAGTGTCAGTGTCGTATGTTCCCCCAGAAGACAGATTTCTAATTGTTCGCGTGGGGCTTAATTTTATCAAGAGTAAAGCGTATGCAGATGCATTGGTCGATATGGTTACCATGATGTCCATGGGGATAATGATGGATACTGATGATTTTGAGGATCAGCTTATTCTCATCCTCAGAGAGCTTATTTGTTCAGCAGAAAAACATTCTCCTTCAAGTGACAATTACTCTACAGACTCTGAAGAGGGAAGAATGGATGTGATTGGAACCCCTGTGCAAGGCTTGGTGAGCATTATAAGTTAAGAAACAAAAGAAGAGAGAATATAGTATGTTAATCTATCTCATCTTCCATCACAGACCATCCAAAGCATAGATGATCTTACAAAACTTAAATCTCCTAATCTAACTGAGAGGAGGAATGTATGATTTTTATTGCCTAGCAGTCCAGTTATTGATTAAGATGTAAAGGATGATTTGTAACAACCTTTTCAGGTTAGGGAATTTGGAATTTACTTTATATTAGGGCACGCTTACGTGAAAGCAAAAAATGACTTGTCTTTTTTCCAAAATATTGCCATTAATTGTGGATACATTTTTTTCAGATAAAAATTGCAGGGGACCTTCAGTGGCTTTGTGCATTCCCCATATCTCACTTTTAGAGGTTGGTATAGTTTATCTCATTTGAGTCAGGATATATATACCCTATTGTTACTTCTAAAGGACATGGGCATCACCTAGCAGTTTTGTTCTCTTTTCCTTAGTTTGGCATGGCTCATCTTGTTTGGGTCAGAGTATCGTTATACCCTAATGTAGTGGACCATGCACATATATGCAGTCCAAACATTTTCTGACGCGCGTAGAGGCAGTACATCTTCTCAAAGGAATTGGTACAAATTTAGCTTAACATCGATGCATTATAAGCATCAACCTTAAAGGAAACAAATTCAACTCTAAGAGGCCTGAAAATGTAACAACGTTATAAAGCTTTCATCCACTACATTTTTTCTCAGAACTAAGATTAATTAAATAGACACATTAGTGAATTTCTTGGAATGTAAGTACATTGTTTACATTCTGCTCGATAACCTTGAAATGGAATTCTAACATAGGATTTTTTTTGGGAGATAAAATGCTTTGTTTAGCTACTAATAGTATCCAAAATGTACATGGAATTCTACAAAAAGCTTGCCTGCTTAATCACCCATTGTAAACATGCCAAAAAATAGGGGGTTTCAACACAAAAAAGGCCATGACTCAGAGTAGGTCAGCGTCTTGTGAAAAATATAGACCGTTCAGTTGTCCAGGGCATGAAAAGCAGTATACATGGTCACGACCAGCAAGCCCACTAACAAGGAATTGCATCTCACGTACAAGCTGCTAAAATTATATTCTATCTGAATCTAGGGTAATGTTTATGCTCACTGTTGTTCTAGTTGGATTTGAGGCATGTTCCCTTATATTTGTCGTTGAAATAATTAAATGTATTTGACTTTGATGATAAATGAATGCAGGGTCATCTGCCACAGCCAAGGCCTCTGTCAACCATCTCAGTGTACATCATCCTTGAAGTGAATCTGCATTTTAATGGCCCTTTTTCTTGTCTGGCTTAAATATTAATGTTTTTTCCTTTGTTAGTATGATCAATGGAAGTTTTAACCAAGTTTTGATATGCAGTATGGAAAATAATAGCTTCTAAACCATATTCCATTAGAACCCATTCCAAATTTTTTATTAATGTTGGTAAAATTCATTGCATAGTTGACTCCATGGGTTGTGGTATGGGAACACGTTGAGTAGTTGTTGTCAGTGAAGTGACTGAGGTTTAAATTTGGACAAGTAGCCAAGGGTAGAAATACTGTGTCCACATCCAATATTGGTTAAATTACCAACAACATTGATGACCTAATGGATGCCATAAATTAACATGCAACACAACTCTCATTACTCGCACCATTGCTAATAAACATCATGGAGCACACAAAATCCTAATGATTTTTTCCTGGTCCCTCGGAAAGGGCACAACTATGCACACAACAAGTTCGAATTGTGAATGAGTGATGATTCAAATCTTCAGCTTGCCCATCTCACAGAATCCTAATGATTTTTTCGTGGTCCCTAGGAATGGGCAGAAGCACACAACAAGTTGGAATTGTGAAGGAGTGATGATTCAAAACTTCAACCTGCCCATCTCTAGGCAACATTAATTAATAATCTTCCTTGTACTTAACGATTTCTCCTACGGTTTATATGTTTGTGCTTTCTAGTTTAAAGAAAATATGCTCAAATAGTGAAAATTAATCATACTACTTAGCATTATGTTTCCTTTGAAGATCATGGAACCTTTGGTGTTTCATAAAGAAATTAATGCCTCCAGTCATTTCCAAGTGTAATAGATTAAGATTTTACTATTAACTGAACAAGCCTACTGTTGGGTCCATATAATACTAGTGATTACCCCATTACTATTGTAGTTGTACCCCTTATTAATATTGTTGTCCACCTATTGCCCCCATATTGTTATTACCGTGCCTCATAGAATCTCTCTATTGTTATTTTTGTGGCTTTATATTATTATTATTAGGTCGGTTGGGTTATATTGTGACTCCTTAGACTCCTATATATAGAAATGAGGTTTTGTCATTTGAATCATCAAAGAATTGTTCATTTATGTAATGTAAAGGAGGTTGTCCCCCTCGAAGAGGCTGAATTTTAAGGCGTTGATCTTTCTTTCCTATCTTTTTTTGAGCTGGTTTCATAACATTTG
>APFE031532628.1:137541-152931 GCA_000404065.3 Pinus taeda
CCCATAGAATCCCTCTATTGTATTTTTGTGGCTTTATATTATTATTGTTAGGTCGGCTGGGTTATATTGTGACTCCTTAGACTCCTATATATAGAAAGGAGTTTTGTCATTTGAATCATCCAAGAATTGTTCATTTCATTTATGTAATGTAAAGGAGGTTGCCCCCTCGAAGAGGCTGAATTTTAAGGCGTTGATCTATCTTTTCTATCTTTTTCTTGAGCTGGTTTCATAACACCTGCCATATTAAATAATATACGAAAATTAAGAGAATCATATGCCCTTGTTGAAAAATGAATAGGGAAATAAAAACACAATTTGGCAAAATTACAACATGATATTGATGCATTCCTTGTGAAAAATAATTTCAGAGTGAAATACTTCGAGTATGATAATAACAATTTTAACAACATTAATGGGCTAGCTCAAACTGGTCAATTTCCTCAATATACTAAAGAATTTACAATGGAGATATATATGAGCTCTTATAAATTTTTAGTAATTCAACGTTGATAGATTAGTATACCCAATCTATCTAGGAAGGATTTATACCATCTTTGCAAATGTATCAGTGCCTCCAAATATGAATGCCTCCATCTACTCTATGCAAAAAACTTATGTGATGGGATCAATAGTCTTCATATGATAACTTTGATTTATAAACAAGCTGGACATCCATCACACAAGGGTTTTCCTTGGAGCGAGTCATGGAAAAAGTCCCCTCTAGGACATCGTCTCTCATTACTCGCATAAGAGGATGCAACAAAAAAAACTATATTGAGATAGAAACAGAAACATTTTATCAAACCACATTACTAAAGTAAAGAATAAAATATCAAAAGCACAAACTACATGTTGAAAATGACAACAAAAATTTCCCGAATATGCTGAACCCAGTGCATTGAACTATCTATACTAGGAGTTGTTTTCAATTCAACCTCATGGTTAGGTGGGTTAGAAGGACATCCTTAGGAATGAGAAAAACACAAATCTTGGTTGTGTGAAATCTAGTCAACTATGTAAAACAAATAAACTACAATTTAGTAGCCTTATGGACAAAACTAAAAGGACTATTATATTTTATATAAACAAGGTTAGCTTGCTCACTCGAAAATGGACACCAAACCATCCAACAAATCCATTGAATCTCCCCTGTTCAATTATAATGGAAGTTGTAAAGTTTGAATGTACACTAGCAATTTCATCTAGAGTGCATGTGAGGCAATCCATTTCTTTGACGATAAAAGGAGTGCCAAATACTTGATTTTGATGAATATTGTTCAAAAGAGATGTCTGCACAAAAAAATTTTGTCCCTTAATTCCAAGAAACACTTCAATATCTTTAACAAAAATCAAAAGAATACATGAAAGATACTAAAGGGATATATAAAAAGATATTAAAATACCCACTACAAAAAAGGTACCAAACTTTCATGAGTCCAGACAATGTGTAGGCAAGTAAAGAAAGTAGAGACAAAACACAACACTTTAAAATGAACAAAAGCCCCGTTGTCGAAAGATCTAACAACTCTAGAGGCTCAAGACCTCATCAAATGAAGTTCCAAATTAAAAGACAATTTAGTCCAATGAAGTAATCTTAGCCACAAAATCTAAATGAGCTTAATCCTACTTGCTGGAATATTACTACGACTTCTACTTAATTAGTCCATATAACACATGAGAAAGGGTGAGCCTAGTACATGTGAGAGCTTAAAAACGTATTACGATACTCTATTACTCTACTTGGTAAATATGGAATTAGTGTACGAGGCTTGCAACTTATTGCTTACTAGATTCGTGACTTTACTAGTATATCATAATAAACAGCATAGCCGTATTCATGTCATTCATAATAAGCTATTGTTCCAGTGCTAGACATTGGAATAGTTAGTCATGACAGCTATAAAAAACCTGTTAATTGGTAAGCATGACTTTTCCCGTATGCCACTCATTGGGCAGTGCTCATAACATTGGATAATTAGGCTGGAAAGAGTAAGTTTGTGTAACTTATAGTTACCATTATTACCCTCGCAATACGAGCCATGTAGCACTATAATTTATAGTTCTCGGCATTATGTTGAGTAACATATTGACATTATCGAGTTGATTAACATTAAATACACGTAGCATGGTGTCTGCAATAACGCACATACATGAATCAAAACATATTACTTTGAAGAGTATAATGGATAAGGCTGGAGTTTCACCGTCCTGGTTTGCACCATGTTAATTAGCCAATATGTTTTTTACTTACCTGAATCTGATATACTCTTTCTTAATTACCTTAGTGTTTCTTCTCACATTATAGGGTAATGAAATACATTTTACCACTATGTAATAGGAAAGCTCGTATACATACTAGTAAGAGCTATTATGTTGTAATATATACTAAGTTTTTCAGCCCTGGACTAACCCTATCATACTCTTTTAGCTTAAGCGTGTATTGGTCAAATATTACCTGTAACTCGTAAAAGCATGATGAACTCATGAATACTATGTTATGTATCCTTGTGGTAATAGTAAGATTCATTATTCTATTGAATAATGTTTGAATGTACACTAGCAATTTCATCCAGAGTGGTTGTGAGGCAATCCATTTCTTTCAAGAAAAGAGGAGTGCCAATTACTTAATGTGGATGAATATTGTTCCAAAGAGATGTCTACATAGAATGTTTTACTATCCCTTAAGTCCAAGATGCACTTCAAGATTTTTAAGCCAAATGAAAAGCATACATAAAAGATACTAAAATGATATATAAAAAGATACTAAAATACCCACTACATAAAACTCTACTAAACTTTCATGAGTCCAGACAATGTTTAGGCAAGCAGAGACAAAATAAAACACTCTAAAAGGAACAAAATCCCCATTATCAAAAGATCTAAACACTCTAGAGAGTCGAGACCTTATCAAATGAAGTTCCAACATACAAAACAATTTAGTGTAGTGAAATAAATCTAGTTATACTTGTCAAAATTGATTTAAAGTAATCATAATAGAACATTTCAATAAATATTTAATGGTCTTACACTTCCTTAATATTTTCCCTAAAATGCTCCAATGCACAAGGCAAGGCCCTTTCAAGGAAATAATTTAGACAAAAATGTGTAAAGAGTGTCTACCTTTGAAGGACTACATCCAAACTTCAAAGTAAACTTCAAATATGAATCATTCACAGCGAATATACTCTAGAGTCCAATCCATAAGAGATCTTAGGATGTGCGAATATTGTAGTAGTACCAATGCTGAGATCAAGGAGGGAGGCTCAATATCTTAGGATGTGCCAATCCTGTGGCAGTACCAATGTCGAGATCAAGGAGGGAGGCCCTATAAATTAATAAAGACGGGACATATTATCATCAACATAAGTTGTGTCCTAGACAATAGCTAATGGTGAAATGGGTTCTATATTAGAAGAAATTAATCAAGCATGTACCATGAAATAATTAAGACACTTCTGACCTTTTTAATCCAGATAGTCTTCAACTTTACTTCTGTAGGTTTTTAACAAGTCTTTGAGTTCTGAGAAACAAATTATAATATAGATTAGGCAGAACTTGTGGACTCAAACACTTCTCAAGAGATATTATAACTTCTAAGATACCATTTATATTAGTGGGTTAGATAGTCTGCATATATATTTGTTAGACCAATATCACATGTTATAAAGAGAAAAAGAGCACATCCTTATCAACATCTAATATAGATCCTAATATATGGAGTTGTGGACTTGACAGTTGAGCGGGACTTTCATATTTTTTATTACCTCCTCTGAGGCTATGGCCTTAACTACACCTATTGGGCGGGATCACAATTTTGGGTTTTCAAAGGTCTCATGTCATTCTATAGTCATTTTACTAATGGATTTTCTCCCTCTTTTTAGGTATACTTTGAATATTCTTGGACATCTTTTGTTGAATAAACATGATAAGAACACGTTCATCATAGATGACATATACAAGTAATATATTTAGGTCTCTTTGCTTGAACCACTAGGATGATTGAAGCCTAATATGACCTTCTATGAATTTCTTAGAGACGTGTCCTCTTTGTTTTATCCCCTTGTTGTGACACTAGATGCATGCACTCTAAGATATATCTAGAATAGTTTTGAGTGGGGCTACATAGGTTTTAGTGGAGGCTAAAGAATAGGTTCCTCAAGAGAATAGGCATTTCTAATCCTCATATAGAAGATATTGAGATGGTGTTTGGCCAATTTAATGTCTTTAAATTGTCAATCATAAATTGGCAACCATGGTAGGCATGCTGATGAAGTACAAGTGCACTATATGTGCTAGAAGTTATTTCTTATGTCATTATGTTATTGTTAGGGTCTAAACTTAATATTAGCATGGAGATAGTGTTGTTAATTATATTAATGTCTCAATCCCTAAAGTTATCAACTAATTTCTTAGGAGTTATTTTCTATTGAATTATTTTATGGATGATATGGGAGTGATTCTATATTTTACCTGTGTTAGATTGCTTTGGACTTTTGTTTTGAATTTCTATGTTGTAGCTCTAAATTACTAAGTGAAAGATATATCTATTATATCAAACTATAAAGGAATGCTATCTGAATTAAATTGCTAAGGAGAAGAATTTCATACTTTTACTTATTCAATTTCATTCAAACAAGATATTCTGAACAACAACTACGCTATGAAGTAAACATAGTTGGACTATGCTAGATAAAAAGCAAATGAAATAACCATAATCTACCACATAAAAGGAAATGCAAAAGTAGATTAAACTAGGTATAAAGAAAATGGAAGTGCTTATGCATATAACAATTCACTAGTGAACTCATCATACTACATTTCTTCACACAGAAACAGAGTAGTCAGGTAATGAAAGAAATCTAATTGCAATTGGATAAAGACCTGTCACTGGTCATAGGTGCCATCCACGAATCGGTACATAATCTCCAATCAACGCAACGCATACAAACATTAAACGAATTCTATTACTTTCAAAATAAAATTTAACAAACAATTTCAAAAATAACATCATCCAACACGCACCAAATCACAATGCGTCCATAGTTTTTATAATAAGTGTTTAGCATACCAGCATGAACATTTTAAGCCTAAATATCATTATTTCAATTGAACTATATCGTTAAACCTTCGATTTTCTATTCCAAAAGCAAATAGATAAGGTTTTGATGAAACTCAAATTCTGTTCCAGTGGCAATCATGTAGTTAACTTTGGGGTTTGGCTGTGATATCCTGTGATCATCTTGATGAACTGGTTTGAGGGAATAGGAAGGAATCCACTAGGGGACCATTCCTTATCCATCTGTATCCTTTGTCGCTGAGCTGGAGCTTCTGAACCTTCTAAACGACGGAGGTAGCTGCAGAAATATGGATTAGCTAGAGAAACAAACCAACTCTGTAGCCAAATGCATTATTTAACAAAACAATAGGGTATATAAACAAACATGAATAAAAAAACATGTTATTGCTTACCTTTAACAAAATCTTGTGTCTATTGCATTATTTAGGTGATAAGTGTAGGAAAAGAGAGGAGAGATAAGAAAAATGGGATGTCAAGGTAAGACAATCTTTGGACTCTACATTCCCCAAGGATGGAGGTTTTGTATGTCCTCATACACTTCATCATTGTTAGTCATTTCTGCCTTGAAATCAACACCTCGAAGTTTCACTTTCCTCTTCTTTCCGGTAGCTACTGGAATCCTAGGTTTTCTCATGAGAATTTTGTATTTTAAGTTGATAATCTCTCTTTGCATTGTCTTGTTTTCCTTATTCATCTTTTTGTTCTTTTTATACCACAAACTCAAATGAAGGATGAGATTGTCACTTTTTGCCATATGGATCCCACTTTGTGCTTTCAATGCTTGATTCTCATTCTTGAGATACCTGTTCAATGTTTCTAACTCAAAAATCTCTTGCTTAAAATTTTTTGAGGCTGAGTGTTCCTATGGTTCATTTTGATTGCTCCCTTGTCTAGGAATTTGAATTGTTTCTTTAGTTGTTGTCTCTTTTCTTTCCAATGACTCTATATAGTCATATATATACTGCTGAATAGGGGCAACACCCAGACTATTCATTGGGCTTCTTAGAGATAAGCTGCAAGCTGGTGGTGATACTCTCGGTAATGATTTTGGTGACCCTTTTGGAGAAATTTCAGGGTTTTCAGTTGCCTCATTCTCCTCGAGATCAATGTATTATGTACATTTCGAGATTGTCTGTTGCATTGTGCTCAACCTTGTACTCCTCCTTAGCCCTGAGGTTTGTAATCCCTGTACTTTCCTTCTTTTAGACTCTAATTTTTCTTCTCGATGAAGGGTCCTCGTTTATGGTATTTCCTTTTCTCTTTTGCTAACTTTCTTCCTTCTAAGATTTTCCTTTTTCATTCCTTGTAAGATATCCACTATGGGAAACTCTTCTTTTGATAATTCCAGGTGAGTCTGGGTTTCCTACTCTTTTACTACTTCCATTGTTCTCTTCCTTCCTCTGAGGGTCCTACTGTTGCTAGGTTGTTCTGGGGATATTTCTTCAAAATGGTTCCTCACCAGGAAACTTTCCCAATTATCCCTTATACTCCGAAGATGGAACTTGACCAATATATTTATCGGGCCATGATGATACATGGTATTTCCTATAAACTGAATTCTGTTTTGAATGTCCATGGACATTTTCTTGAGGCTATGTAATAGAAAATAAGAAAGATTCATCTGGTGATTTTCAAGAAAATGCATCATCATCCTAACATGGTAAAAATACATATAACCAAACCGACCCTCACAGGTGACAAATTTTGAAATATAAGCAATAAATTTCTCCATTTACTATTAAGGGTTGTGCGGGGAATACCTTTCTTGAAGATAGTCGTGTCCATATTTGGATTTTTCAGGAAGACCTTCCAATATTCTCCATTAATCCCCCATTCTTGAACCATCTTTCCCCACTCCTTGGTAATTCAAAAGCTTATGTGATCATGGACTCCCTTATGGTGATCTTAATGTCTCCTATTTCGGCTTCAATCCCATCAAACAAGCATGAAATTGTCTTTGTCACATCCCTGTGAAAACGGTTGAATTTTTCCATGATATGCAACCATTGTTTCTTTTGTAGTAGGTGCTTGGTCCGAGGGTATCCATCCAAGAATTTTTTCCTTGCTGGCTCGGTTCGAACAACGATCCCCATTATGGAGGATGCTTGGCCTCAAATACTAGTTACCTTGACAAGAAAATGGTCTTGGTAGGGTTTTTCTAAGTGGCAGAAGGACGAAGTGGCTATGAAAGTTCAAAGGAGTGTAAGAACAGGTGGACTATAATAAGGGTTATAGGAATGAATTAGACCATTGGGTGCATTTGAAATGATGATTTAGTGATTACTTCGACAGATTTGGAATGAGGACGTGAGATGAATTTTAATTGGTGGATTATGATGTTTTGTTAGGAAACCATCACCCTTAAGTTGTAATGATTTTGTTTTAATTTTAAACAGTACTATGTCTTCTTATTCATATATGCAATATATCAATCCCTATTGCTAAATTAAAGTAGCACATACCTTTGATCCACTTTGCTAACCTTGTTTGTTGTTCTCATATCTCCTACAACTACTTTGTTCTATCAATTGTATTTCAATTCAAATCACCAAGTGTACTTGTAGGCTTAAAAGAAATAATTATTAAGTTGCAGAAACATGTTGTAGCTATAGAAACTTGTCTAGGCTATAGAAAGTTGTTGATTATGTAGTTGAACTTTGTTATTTTCTTTTTTTTTTCTTTTTTCTTTCTTCTTCTTATTATTATTATTATTATTATATTATATATTATTATATATGTTATATATATATATTTACTTTCTTTCATTTTTTCTTTATTATTTATTGTTTATTATATATATATATATATAATATATATAATATATATATAATTTATTTATATATATATATATTATATATATATATATAAATTATATATCTATATTAATATTATTATATATATTATATATATATTTATATTATATATATATTTTATATATATATATATATTAGTACACATATTTACTTTTTTTTATGTTGAACTAAGTAGAATTTCTAAGGTGGAAAAGAAGAAGAATTCTTCTTGACCATTTTCAGTTTTGAATTATCTTAGAACATTTTAAAAAATTCCTCTTTTGTCAATGGTTTCTGCTAAAATCTGATTCGATGTCCATTTACTAATAGAGGAATTTTCTCTTCATCAATAGTCTTGATTCTAACTGCACCATTGTCCGAAACACTTTCAACTTCATAAGGTCCAAGCCAATGGGTTTGGAATTTCCCTTGAAAACTTGAACTTTGAATCGAAGAGTAATGCCCAATATCTTGGATGAAATTTCCTTTCCTTAATGTACTTATCATGCCACCTAGATATTTGTTGTTGAACTAGGCTAATTCTCTGGAGGGCTTCTTGTCTCATTTCATCAAGTTCATTTAGTTTTCTCATCCTTTGCTTTTGTGCTTCTGATAAGTCAAGATCTAACTGGACTATTGTCTTATAGGTCTGGATTTGGAACTCTATCATAAGTAATACTTGCTTCCCATAAACAAGTTCATAGTGAGTATGTCCTATAGTATTTCTCCATGTAGTTCTATAGGCTCAAAAAGCTTCTGGAAGATTTTCCACCCAGTCCTTTCTGTGTAGATGTACAACCTTGGTAAGAATTGCTTCAATCACCTTATTTGTGGACTCAATTTGTCCATTAGCTTCTATATGGTATGGAGTGGAATTCCCATGTTTGATTTTGTATTGATCCGCAAGCTTCTACACTAATCTAGATGTGAACTGTGTTCCTTGATCTATTACAATTTCTCTTGGAACACCAAAATGAGTGAAAATATCCTAAAAAATAAATGTAGCTGCAAAATTTTCAGTACCAAAAGGAAGTTATTTACCTTCTACCCATTTTGTGACATAATCAACACATACCAAAATATACTTCTTTTACTTTGAAGGTCGGTTGATTGGTCCAACAAAATCTAGTGTGGACTTCTCAAATGGTTCAATGAGTACCTGTGGTTGCAATGGAATTTCATTTGAAAGAGTGGGTTTGCCAATTCTTTGACAACTTTCACATATTTTAACATATTCTTTGGTGTCCCTAAAAATGGAAGGCCAATAATATCCTAAAAGAAATATTTTGTAAGAAATCCTTCTGTCATAAAAATGTTCCCCACATGGCTCATCGTGGCAATCTTTAACAGTTTCTAGTATTTTTTCCTCCCAAACACATATTCTAAGATGAGATCTAGTCTTGCCTTGTATGTATATTCATTTATCCATGATAAGATGTGCTATTATGGATTAATCTTCTCTTTCCCCTAGGAGATAAATGAAATGGCATTTTTCCTGTAGCTAAATAGTTAGCAATATCTACATACTAGGTGATTTAGTAGATACTACAAAAAGATATTCATTAGGAAATTTATCGTGTACGAGTTGATCATTATTTTCATTTTGTATTTTAGATAAAAACTCGGAAATTGTATTTTACTTTCCTCGCCTATCTCGAATGGTTATGTTGAATTCTTGTAACAGTAAAAGCCATCTGGTTTCTCTTCCATTAGTGACTAGTTTATTGATTAGGTATCTAATGGCAGAATGGTATGCGTGAACAAAACTTTGATACCAGTTATGCAGTGTCTAAATTTGTTAATGGCATGAACTACAATTAAAAAATCTTTTTCAGTTACAATATAATTTAACTCTATAGGAGTTAAATTTTTACCAGTATAATATACTGCATAAGGAGTAAGATCTTTCTATCCCAACCTAGCTCCTAAGGCTAAATCTGAAGCATATGTTGAGATATGGAAAGAAAAGTTCCAGTTAGGAACTTTTAAGATAGGTGCTTCAGAAATTCTCTTTTTCAACGTTTCAAAGGCAGCTTGACATTCAGAATCCCAATTGAATTCACAGTCCTTGGTGAGAGATTTAAAAAGTGGGGATGAAATTTTTGTGAAGTTTTCTATGAATCCTCTATAATATCCACTAAGGCCGAGAAAACTTCTAACATATTTTCGACAACTTGTCATTGATAACTTACAAATGACTTCAACTTTAGTTGAGTCTACCTTGGTTCCATCTCCTGAAATATGATGACCTAAAAAAATTCCTTCTTTAAAAAAAATCATGAAAGATTTTTCATGGCTTAAGGAGAGATTTTTTTCTTCACATGTTATTAATACTTTTTCCAAATTGTACAGTGCTTCATCGAAACAATATCCATAAACTGTGAAATCATCCATGTACACTTCCACACAATCATGAATAAGATCATAGAAAATTCAGAGGACTGCTCTTTGGAATGTTGTTGGAGCATTGCATAATCCGAAGGGAATTACTCGGTAAGCATAAGTTCCCCATGGACAAGTGAATGTGGTTTTATCTTGATATTCAGGGTCTACCTGGATCTAGTTATATCCGTTGAACCCGTCAAAGAAGGAAAAATATTTTTTTCCTGCTAATGTGACTAAGACGTGATCTATAAAAGGTAGTAGAAAGTGGTCCTTTAATGTTGCTTTATTTATTTCTTGGTAACCAATGCATACTGTCCATTTTTCATTTTTCTTAGGAAAAAGTACTAGGGGTGAAACCCACTAACTATCGAATATCAGATAGATGAAATTTACATTTAACAGTTTCTGCAACTCCTCCTTAAGAACTTCTTTTAAATTTGGGTTCATTCTCCGTTGAGGCTGTCTAACCGGTCTTGCATTTTCTTCAATGTAGATATGATGTATGCAAGTTTTAGCATCAATTCATTTCATCTCAGTGTATTCCCATGAAAAAGTAGAAGAATGTTTCTATAAAATTTCTATCAATTGATTCTTTTGCACTTCTTCTACGTTTTCGTTAACATTCAAGGTTTTTCCTGGAAAGATTTCTATCGAGGAATTCCGAAATTTTTCCATTGAGAGAAATGATACTTTTGTAGATGAGAGATACTCATTGTGGCTGCGATCATAATGTGAGGAAGATTCATTATTTTCTAGTATATTTAGAATTTGGTCTTCCTCTCTTAGTTGTTCAGTAGTAAAACTAGGTTGCATATATTCTTCATCCTCTATGCATTCTTTAGTTTTTGTATCTATTGTTGTTCTTGCAAGAGGATATAATGTGAATTCATGTGTGCCTTGTAGACCCACGTGGTTTTATTTTGTTTTACACATAAGTTTTAATTCCCGCATCCCTTGGTTAATTTTTTTATATAAAATGAATATAAAACTCAAAATAAACATTGTTAGGCTACCATTACTCCTTCACTTATACACAAATTTTTGGACTCTAGTTTTTGGTCAATCTATGTCCTTGGAAAAACCCCAAAGGGGAAATCCAGTTTGAAGGAGGATTTTATTTTTCTTTTCATAGAGAATTAATTACATCACATAGAGTAGTTATCCCTCCCTATCGTTGTCTAGGAAATCATGCCATTGTCCTTGAAACTCGTTCATTATCAAAAAATTGTTATTTTGGAATGTGTTCCACTGATAAACTTTCTCTTCTTAGAAAATCATCATTGACCTTGAAACCAGAACCATTAAATTCATGCCACTAATAGACCACTCTCTCTTGAAATTCATGCCACTTCTCAGAATTTCCTTCCTTGAAATCTATGCCATTGACTTGTAAATTTCTCCTTCAAATTCATGCTAACATAACTACTTTTGTTCCTTGAAAAATGGGCTATCACACTAGGATTAAATGTCTGGAAATGCGTGCAACTAGACCACCTTTGTAGCCTAGAAATCTATGTTTGAAATCTCTGCCTATTCCTTCTCAAAATTTGTGCTTCTCTTCTAGCCTATAACTGAACTTGTTGATGGTAGGTGCCTCCTCAATTTGGTGTTGTGGAATCTCTCCAAGCTACCATAGGACTATCCTTGAGAAAAACTCTGCTATCTCCGCCTCTTCTCTTATAAAGTGCCACTTGTGGCATCATGAGTAGAACATTCCATCAATAGTCAATGTAGAAGGATCCATTTGGGAGTCCCAAGGTAGAAGCACAATATACAATGGAGAAGATGAAGTAAAACTATCAATGAGTGGATGTCCTCATCATAATAGCTTGGAAATGTGTGCAAGGTGACTTCCTCTCATATAAGGTGTCCTATCCATTTGCTAACAAAATCCTCAAAGGGGTAATGACCCTAAAAATATTTGTTGAAATTGTGAGTGCCTTATAATCATATGTTTGGCCAATGTTTCAATTGTTTTCCTTGATGAACAAATCTGAAATAGGTGTTTTAATTCCTGTGGGAGATGCAAGTGGGACTTCAGCACTGAACTAGATTAGGGAGAAAGTCATATATTCTTCCCATAGGTAGAAAAATTGATCACTCAACATTCAAAATGCATGTACGACAACTACTATATTTCATGTTACCATATTCGTTCTAAACATTGAGTATAGTTTGTTGGCAGTTATTAGCTATTCACTAGCGGCTTGGCCTCTTCAAGTATGTAAAAACACATCAAACTATCCTCAAATTTTTGCTACAAGTTGTATAAATTTGTTGATTTGTAAGTAGTGACATGTTAAGTTAGAAATAACCTACCTACACTTTCTAATTTCCTCATCTGATGAAGTGAAATTAGTATGGGGATTCTTCATTTTGTTTTGGATTTCTTAGCCTACATGAACTTTGTCTTACTTTTATTATTTCTACTTTGAAAATTTTCATGAAATTTTCTTTAGTTATTTTTGTCGAAGCTCATTAGGCTCTAGAAGATGTGCATAAATCTTCTCCTACCATGCTTGAGAGTTCATTTTTCTTGTAGAAAATTTCCAAAATTTGGCCAAAACTCTCTTTTTCACACCATGTGGAAACTTACTTATCTAGTCCATTCACACAATTGACTTACTTATGTAGTCCATTCTATATTCTAGGTGAAGGAGTCACACTTCTCAATTTTGAGAGAGATTCATTTTACCCTTGGGCATCCAGACATGCTTCCTTAGTAGCGAGGTTGGTCATGGATTCATATTCTGGAAAATGGAATTGATGTAATTATCCTGTGGCATATTTATTATCTGTTGCATCATTTTATGCAATTGAATCCAGCCTCATAGTTTCTACTGATTTTTCTATAACATGCTTTGGCATGTCCTTTACTGAAGTTTATATTTGCAACTCTCCAACACCTTTCTGTGACCTTCCTACTTTCTCCAAGTCACCCAGACAATGTGGGTATTCTAATCAATGTTAGAGGAGAGGCACACTAGCAGGGATTTTCCTCTTCGATGTTGAAATTGTTGAACAGAGTCTTTGTCAAAACACGACTTCAGCTAGAAGGCCTTACTAGCTCATTGTTCATGTCTGCATCTTGTAGTTTACTTGCTGAAGGAGACAATACATTGCAAAGGCATTGTTTCAACTTTATACGTTTAGAATCATCATCACTGGACGCAGAAATAATTCCTATTAAGAAGCTTGTACATTCAGTGAGCCAATATTTATGATTTTACCATGGGCACTTTCCTTCATACCTTATATGCCATATTCCCTAGATAAATTTTTGAATGTACAACTAAAGAGTTGCTCAATGCTATGTGTGTTTTCTTAGGCATTTCAAAATACAAACATTGTTTCTCCATTTGGTCATGTCTCCAAGATTGATTCTCTCTGTGGACTTTTGGGCTGTATGATTTTCTTCCATTGTATACATTTTCTTTGCTATTATTTAAGAATCCTAGATGAAAAATATACACTAATAGTGTAACATATTTTTTCACATTGAAATTGTATATTATACTACATTATAGAATTTTTTCCCTAAGGAGATGATTTTTTTGAACTCCAACTAATCTAAACCTCATCTCATAGAAATTAATTTGTATCCTCACCATCCTATTCATGGTGTTGGTGAATTTTAGTTGTGCATGTTAATGTACTATAATCTCAGTTCAATCGTACAGTTTCTTCCTTATTAGCAAATCATTGAGCTAACTGAAATAATCACAACATTTGCACAAATAATATAGTGGAAATTGTCTGTGAAATATTTTATTTTCTTTTCGGTCACATTTTGATGCATCTCCATCACTATGGTTTATGGGAGGAAATATCCATGTTCTGTGGGAATTTTCCTTCAGAGCATGGGATATTTTTCCCTATGCCAAGGATGATTGAGGAATGCCTTTATCGTCCATCAACTATCATAGGGATGTTGAGCAGTCCTAAAGGTAGTTGGGGGTTTACTCTCCTTGAAAAATTGTTCAAATGAAGGATTGGTCCATCAACTCATGCACGTTTGGGTGCCCTGTAACCATAACTAGCAACCCTCCCTTTAGAAAATATAACATAACTTAATTTTTTTTAAAGAAAACATTAAAAAGGTGTCCAATCTAAACTAAATAGCAATCACTAACCTAAACCCTAACACAATACCTAACTCGATTTTCAATAAACGTGTGCCCTTTAGGTTTTTCCTTTCTTTATATAAATCATTACATCTTATTCCAATTTCAAATTTTTTGAATGTGAAAGAGTAATAAGTGTTGAAACTTCATATTTACTTTCTACATTCCTTGAACCTAAAATTGGTCATCAATTGAAGTGGAAGTCCCATTCTGGAAAACAAAACCAATGAGCATACATGTGAAATTTTGAAGCCAGTGATAGAGAAAATAGATGTTTCCGATCCAAAGTGCTCCCACTATAGGGAAAGTTATTTCTTAGGTTTCCCTGCCTCATGTTGTATTTCAAGTAAACCATACGTCAATAGTAGAAATTACATAAGGAATATATCTCTGGGGATTTTATACATTCCATTATGGAATAAGAAATGAAGTCCCCACAATGTTGTGAAGGGTTTTGATGACATGGAGAACATGTGCTACGTATGCACTATGGCAAGTTCTGAACAAAAGAGATGCTATACTTTTTATTTTGAAGTATTCCATGTCCAGTTGTAGCTATTTGATAAAATTGCCATAATTCCCTTAAAATTATCCATTGACTCTTATGTGTCACCTTAACTAAGGATTTCACAGTTTTGAAAGGCAAATTTGTTCTGCATTCTCCATTTGACATGTCTTTTAAGACCTTTCAATAATTGTTCAAAATTTCACGTTTTTTGTCATTCCCTTAATGAAGATTGTTTGATAAGTACCATGCATTGTAACTACACTATGCCAATGAATAATACTTGTTTTGAATGTTCTCTTAGTGTCATTGTTATGAAACCAACTCACAAAAATATAGAAAAGAGAGATCAACAGCTTATAATTTAGCCTCTCTAAGGGGGCAACCTCCTTTACATTACACAAATGAACAATTCTTGGATGATTCAAATGACAAAACCTCCTTTCTATCTAAGGAGTCTAAGGAGTCACAATATAACCCAACCAACCTAACAGTAATAATATAAAG